>JANKOD010000007.1:3741808-3765980 GCA_026284645.1 Erythroxylum acuminatum
TTTTCTTGAAAAATTGATCTACTTTTTTATTAGTAAACATGTTTTCTAATTATTTTCTATTTTATGAAAAAAATTTCAAAAAAACTAGAAAATTTTCTGAAAGTAAACGCACCCTTAGTTTTCTACGTCATGCCTTTTATACTCATTCTTGAAATCAGAGTGCTAGTTGGTTCTAATTTTAACCGGCTTTTGAGCAATTTAGCTGCGATCAGTCTAGGTACATACATTCTAGCTATGGATAAGCGCAAATACTAATTTCTCTTCTCTAGGGACAGAAATCCGAGCTTCTAAACAAGCCCCATACTGAATCCGGATAATGCTTCATTCTTCAGAAACTGCTGGCAACCCCTCTTTGAACCATGTATATAGTCCACCTTCTAAATGGAAGACATTCGTATAACCATTTAGTACTAACAAGTAGGCTGCTATAAGTGATCTGCAAAAGACAGAAAAGTGAAACCTTTAATATATATCTTCCCCAGAGATATAAAAAGTGTCAATTAGATCATTAAACTATATGCAGCAAATTATATGGACATTTTTTAATGATCAACGGACTAAAGAGAAGAAACAAATTTTCCATTATAAACCAGATGTAAGAGATAGGTTAAGCAGGTTTTAGAATGAGAATTGGGTAGACCTGGACTGTTGACCTTCAGGGAGATTCTGGGATGGCTTCACTGTACCTCCGGCTGTGCAAGCCACTATGATCTTGGCATTTTTATCTATCTTTGATTCCACAGCTGTTACACAATGTAGTTCCATTGGTTAGTTGTACTACACAAGAAACTGAGAAACTAACGCAATTGTTGTAAAGAATCAGGGGTATTATATGAATCTCACTTTTTATGAATTCTGGATTTTCTTCAGTGCCTGCAAAGATGCCAAAAAATGCAAATGCTGCACGCCTAGCAATGTCCCATGCTGTCCACTCCTTTATAAGCCTGTAAACTTGTACATTGATAGCACCTGGTGGATGACCCTACATGGACAACATAATTCATGGAATGAGACACACCTTCATCTTTCTTTCTCCGCATCCTTGCTTTGCAGTTTTATTTCTGAATACTAACCTCTTTAAATTCTGCCTCTGGACGGACGTCAAGAATCACAAAATTGTTCTCCTTCTGAAGACGCAAGGCTTCATTCACTTCTACACTTCTGACCTGCAAACAAGAACTTTTCTTTAGTTCCTACATTGTTAAAATTAAGAACCCTACATCTGTACAGCAATGTCTGAGCATAAGCTGAGTTACATAGTTATCCAATGAATATATGTATAAACATAGAAACACCTTTTTCTGTAGAAGAAGTTCCCTCTTCACTTTCCATTCTTCTTCAGCTAAACCCTCCACAACAACAACAAAAACAGAAAACAGAAAATGAGCAAGTTCATAGCAGAGAATAGATTGCAGAAAAACATAAGAATTGCTTCATTTTCTTTCTTTCTTTATTTTTCTGGAAATTACGAGAATATAATAGCCACAAAATAATGTTCAGGTGCAATACTCTAGAGGAACATGGTCTATAACAAATAAATCCCAGAGCTACAAGCCGTCTGGGCGAGCTGGTTAAGAAACCTGCATAGGTACAACAATTTCTTGCGCAAAAAGTGCCTTATACAATGATTAAAGATTCAAGTTGGATATTATGTTTCGATTTAGAGCCCTTTGCAGCCCCTTCCAAATTTGTTGAGCTTTGAGAAAAAGCCGAGTACCGGGTGATTTTGCAGGTTTTGTCGCTGCGCACAAGACTTTTAGTCCTTTCGTACTTTCCCGGGATGATGATCTTCCCTTTACACAACCAACTGATCTAACAGTGAAGAAGTGCAACCTGGATTCTTCTGCCGATCTTAACATGAAATTCGGAACTGATGATTGGAAGTTATGATAAAAGGAAGCAGAAGAAGAAGCGGATGATGAACGCGAGCTAATAGAAGAAAAAGCAGCCATTTTTGAAGCTGTGTACAATTCAACTGAATAAGAGCTTCAATAACTAGTAGCACCCTAACCAGCTAAGACTGGATATTTTCAGTGAATGATAAAGAGGGTAACAGCTAAGTGGTATTGCAAGATCACAATCTCAGAGAAAATCCAGGACGTGTGGCTCATGTTGCAAGCTGGACTAGGGGATATCTTTGTTCTTGTCCACTTCCTGTTTTTTTTTTTTTTTGAAAAATTAAATACTTCTGTTAATTTAATCCAGGCAGACACTGCCCATAACTTGTCCGTGAGGTTTTACATAATTTGTCCCGATCTCGTTCGAGCGCCACTTCTGATTAATAATTTTCATCAATTATATAATAAAAGTAAAATATATTTATCTTGAGTACCTTTATTCTAAAGTATCATCTACGGATCAGATCTCTTGTTCCGGTTATGATGTTCTTATCATGTATCTCATTCATACATTTGTGTAAACCCTTTATAAATATATGGATGAGATTTAATGAAACAGAGTTGGAACAGAATAACTGAAACAGAAGATTTGATGTGGATACTCAGACCCTTAATCAAACAAACAATCCCTTCTTGATGATTATTTAGACCTAACATTGGCTAACCATCTACAATGCTTCTAATAGTCAGTGAATAATGCATTTGCTAAAGAATAATGTAATTGATGTATAATGTTTAAAATGGGAATAATCTGACCTATGTACAATGTCAAACAATACCTACTCCCAAGCTATGTCATCTATACATAATTTTTTAACTATTCACGCTCTTTAAAAAATTAAAAACTCTCTTCCTTGATAAAATTTAATTTAAAATTATTTTTAAAATTCTCATTCTTTTATTTGAAGATCAAGTGGATTTTATTTTAAATTCTCTCTTTACTATGTAAAAGTGTCTATAATGTGATTTACGTGTCAATGATTATGTAATGATTGAGCCTAAATTATTGAAACAATCAAGATAAGGACACAAGAAAGATTGCAATTGCTATTACATATAGGATGACTTCATTCTTTTTTACTCATGATCTACTTAAGTTGAATTGCTATAAACCTCACTTGAATTATATATATACTCTACTTTGCATACTTTCTCCATCTTTTAATTGCTCAATTTATTCCATTTATTCTTTGCTAACTTTTCCCTTTCATTCAATGTGATTTTTCACATATTGAATAATTCCATTATAATAGAGCTAGTAATATCATCAAAAGTAAACTCATTAATAATAATGTATTTGTTTATTGTTAAGACCTCACTTAGTCCGACAACAACTCCTGTATATTTAGTGTTATTTTAAAGAGGAGTGAAGTTAAACTTTATATTTAGTAAATTAAAATTTTCTTTAATAGTTTAATGAACATTTAATGTTTTTAAATGCAACATACTCTCGATTAATGAACATGTAATTATGTATAATAAGCATATTCAACCACAACTATCTTCTTTCTTTGTGAATTGAGAGAAACTAATATAATCTTAAATTCAAAATACCTTACACCTTCGCCACAAAAAATCAATGATAATATTGAATCACCAAAGTAAAAGAAAAAACATACAATGTAACTCAGTTATCTTAAAAGTAAAAGAAAAAACATACAATGTAACTCAGTTATCTTAATGCTATTACTTCTTTCTTGTTTTTCATTAATACAAAATTATTGAAAGAATTTCATACCATTGATTTATGAAGTTAGTACCCTCGCTCTTCAAAACTAATCATTACCTTAATAATTATATAATGTCTTATTTTGAGCTCTTGTTCTTCCTATTAGATGTCACTCTACAAACAACTACTAGCTTGAAAAGGGTGAGCTATACAAGAGATTGCACTACTTTGGACTTTTAGAAGAATATTCAGGACAAAATTTCCCTTTTGAGATTGGATGAGGCTGAAGCACCTTTTGAGGACTTAGTCTCTATTTCTTATTCTTAAAGACATGATCAAGCTAAGTAGATCAAAATATCGAAATTTGTAGGTAGAAAATTCGCAACAAGCAAATGTTAAGAGCTCTTTTACTTACATCTTAAAGAACCTACCACCAATAAGGTTATGATTTTTTTTTTAAAAAAAGAATGATGATTTTACTATAGTTGAAACTAAAACCACATTACAATGAATTCAAGGCATTATGCTAGCATCATATATACAATAAACCAAAATCTAGCTTATTGCAGTATAATCATCAACAATAAAAGAAAAAATCAATTGAAGACACTGCATCTCCATAGAAAGATTAACCTGCGCATTATAAGCCATCATATAGGCTCGAATGTGGTTAGATATTCGATTAGCTAGTTGGTATTTTTCTTGTTTCATATCAGTTAATCATCTTCTATTTCTTTCTCTCCAAATGTTGTAAATGGTGATGGTGAAAACCCCTTTGTAAAGAATTTCTAGAATGCCTGAGGACCTAAATCAATACCTGCTCCCATCTATAGCCACTGTTATTTCTAGGTAGCATGTGTAACATACTGCTCCAAATAGCTTTAGAGAAAATGTATTGAAAGAATAGATGGTCTCTGTCCTCAATGGCACTATTGCATAGCAAACACAATTCATCGTCACTTCCATGCCACTGATTCTTAGTTCTGAGTCTATTCTTGATCACAAACCATGAAATAAAAGAAGCCTTAGGCCATGGGGTTTTTTTTTTCCATATGAGGCGGAACCAAGGAACTTCCATGGTATTAGAGCTAAACAATTTGTGACAAGAGTGATTAAAATACTGATTCGAAGTCAATGTCCAAGATATCGTATCTTCATTTTGAGCTGCAACTAATGGAGGAAAATAAGCAGTAAGGGACTAGAATCCCCTGAAATTACCATGCCAGTTCCCTTCCATAATCACTGAGAAAACTTTGAGTTGTAACGGCATTCTATTTCAGAGTTGTTAAAATTCAACCGATTGCACCAAACGATTGATATTAAGCTAATTATCAAGTCAAATAAACATCCTCTCACCATTCCCAACTTTATGTTTGATACATGGATAAATAATAATTCAAAGCTTCATCATTTGTCTAAGTATTCAGGAGCCTTCCTTTGAAAAATTAGCTATCCAAATTTTTGTGTGCTGTTATGAATGTTAGTGTTGTTAAAGTAACTAACCCAATACTAAAAGAAATCCATCAAGAAGACTATATAGTGCATGAGGTACCAAATAAGACTACATAAGTGGTTGATACTTCCTCTTTACATTGAACTGCTCTCTATCAATTAAAGGAGGCAAGGAAAACCAATAAAGGGAAAGGGAATCTAAAGAAACTTATCCAAATGTCTTAGCGGAGATCCATTAATGAAACTTGATGGGAAGGTGATTGTAATTGTAAAAGCACAAGAAAAATATACAAATCTTTACCTGTAATCCTAAGAAATCAATTGTTTGAATACAAATATTCAATTTATGTATAATTTAATTAATGATTTTAAAGTAACAAGTAAGAGGATAACAAATAGGAAGAAAAAAGATCTTTAAATCCACCTTATCAATGACTATTAATAAGGAATGTAAGGGGGTTTAATTACACCAAGAAGTTGAACATCTTCAACAAGCAATGATAATTAATTTGTAATCACTAGAGTAACTTTTATAATGAATTAGTAATTATATTTATCACTAATAAGTGTTATAATTTATCATTAAGGATTAAAATTTTCATATTTATGTTAAATTGATTTTGGAAATTTTTTATTTTTAGACCATATTTATGTATGCATACAATCATGCATTTTAGTTTGTTGAATAAGTTAAAGGATTTAGGAGCTACTATTAACATACCCTCCATTATACTTAAAGATTTTAATAGCATAATTCATCGTATTGAAGAAGAAGGCAACTCCTATATTAGGAATTTATCTTATGACTATGGGGACTGCATAACTACTTATAAGTGACTACCCTAAAAATGAAGGGTCTCTTCTATACTTGTTACAATAATTAATAAGGTAGATGGTTTCTAAGGAAAAAAATGGATACGACCCTGGTGAATTGATCATGGTTTTTCTCTTTGCTAAACATATTAGCTGTATTTTATAACCATTTATTTTCTAATGACACTCCTTTAGTTATATAAAATCCCTCCAATTCCTCATATATCAAGTATCCTATCAAGCATCCTTTCAAAGTTTAATAATCGTCTTATTAAGGTGGAGGGAATTGAATAACTAATTACAAAGGATGTAAATTATGAAATTGAGGAAAAAATCTTTATACATATACCTAGAAACTTTAGAGGATCAAGAAGGAGCTAAAGACTTAAACAAAAGAAAAGTTGGGAACACTCAGTAGGTAGTGGTAGAAGCATGGGACATATTAAATGAAGATCGTATTAGCCTCTATAACTCCATTTTGTATAAGGCTTTTCAAACTTAGGACAAAGTTGTATTAATAAATTACTTAAAAAAAGTATAATACCTATGGATGTAGAGAGCTAGGGTTCTTGGCTTAAAAATGGTGATAAAAACACCTATTTCTTTATTAAGTTAGTGCTAACAAGGAACATTTTGAACAAAATGATCTTTCTTATTGATAATATAGGGGTTTAGAACAAAATGATATCTCTTATTGATAATATAGGGGTCTAGAACAAAATGATCTCTCCTATTGATAATATAGTTGTCTATAATAATTCTCATCAAGGTATGATTTAAAAGGTTGATTATTTCTTTTCATAAACTCCTATTACGACTAAAAACGCTTCCACATCAATATCTTAAGTGGCAAGTTTCTAGCCTAGAGACTTCTTAGCTAAGCCTTTATTTTAGGGAAGTGGAGGAAGTTGTTGATAAGTTTTATATAGAAAACTTTCAATACCTAAAGTATACGAATCATAACTTGTAGTACAAAAGTTATTGTTCCTACAAAGACTAATTAGACATCTAATGACTTGAATAAAACTTTGCATAAGACATTAAAAGATTGTTTGAATTAAAATCAATTTACTGAAATTAAAATAACTGGTAAAATGAAACAATTGAATAAGTGAGCCGCTAATAAAAATAAAGATGTTCAAAGTTAGAAACTTAGGAATTATTTTATCCTTGTTTTATCTCCCCTTATTCTTATTAACCCATTTTTGCTTGATCCTCAATATCCTTAGGTTTTGGTCACCATCTTTCAAGATCCAATCAAGTAATCCTAATTGAAATCGATAATAATATAATTGTAACCTCTCGATTCACAAAACTACTCCTAACTATTCAATTGGATTTAAAGCAATCTTAAAGATAATTAATTCACAATTAAGACCTCTCTTTAATTGTTTATTAATATAATAATTGTAGGTCTATTAAGCTACCAACTCTCGTTGTAAACCTTAACATATTTAACATGATTAACTCTCTTGATTTTTTGCCAAGTATAATCCTAACAATTATCACAAAGCATCTATAGGTGTATTGAATTCAACAAGAATAAAGTTAAACAAAAAATATCAAGAACAATCCCTAATATGAATTTAGAAACTCATAATCATGTTTAACATCCTAATAATCCGAATTAACATCCAATACAATGAAATAACTAAAGGAAAAAGAAAGAAAAATGTGTTTGTGTCATGATTTAAAAATCTAGAATTTCTGGAGCTTCTCTTAATGTCTCTTCTTTGATTTTCCTGAATCTAGTGGCTACTACGTTTTTATGTGTTTTTCTCGTTCTTAAATATTTCCTGAGGCTTCTAAGGTTATTTCTAGGATTGTCACATTTAATTTGGTTCTAAAATAGGCCCAAAACTTCAAAAGTAGAACAAAAATTGCATGCTAGAAAAGCTTAAATTTACTCTCTGTCATGGCTCCCATGATCGTGGGAGTACCATAATCGTGGCTTGCATTGTTTCATGCTTCCAACTCTTCTCTTTTATTCAATTTCTTGTTTCCATTAACTCACAAACACATCAAACTTTAAAACATAAAAATAAGATCAAATTATTTCTTTAAACACTCAAACAATTAAAACATATAAGAACACTAGCAATAACATAATTCTGTGTTCTAAGCACATGATTATCATCTAAGAAAACACTTAAAAAAACACTCAAACTCCTAGAAAACATACTATGATCTACACCTATCAACATCACCACATATAAACTTTTGCTTTTCCTTAAGTAAAACTAAAACCAAACACAAACAAAACACATAAACATATAAACACATAATCATGCAACAATGCAATAATGGTGCAATGACATCAAATCTTATGGAATTAACTTAACCACAAACATAAACCACTTAAAAAAATCAATCATACTAGCTTATTCCTTTTATGTTTAAGTGTTTTGATTTGAATATACATATCAATCAAATTATTAACACCCTATTCATACACTTATGGCACTTATAAGCATTCACTTATTATTGTTGATCAAATAAAAAGGAAAACAATCTCTAAGCAACCTTTCATGAAAAAATATTGCTATTTTTAAAAGATAGATAGGTAATTTATTGTAAGTACCATTTTTTAAAAAAATTTTGTTGAGCAAGTTTTAATGTTATAAAACCCTCAATATACTACAAGTGCACGAGTCGTGAATGTAGCATATGAGTTGTTGATCCCTCGAGGAGTTAGTGAACTAATCTAATTCTAAGACATCTAAGGCCTAAAAGGATTATTAAAATGAAAATAAAAACTAAAAAAAGTAAACAATCAGATGTGTATTGCTTGAAAATGAATTCACAAAATTAACACAAGAAACCAAAATTGAGCACCACCAAATGACAATTGGAATTTAACCAAGGAAGATTAACAAATTATGGGAGAAGGGATTTATAAATCCTATCATTAATGCTAACTTAGTCGCTTTTGTATTAATGTGGTGTTAGTTCTAGACTATCGAAGGGTAGATTTCTCTCTCTCAAGTTATAATCACTAAGTCCTAATTAATATACGCTAATTACGTCGCGATACCGAACATGTAATATCTCGATTAACAATCAGCCTACAACCTAATCAGATCTTAAGCAATTTATTAAACAATCAGGTCCTCAGATGAGATCTCTCTCCATATAATTATCAATTTGATTATTTGCGTGGTTTATTAGGTTATTTAACTCTCATTAACAAACCCAACCATTTTTCATTCAGTTCACTCTCTCGATCTATTACCAAAGTATACAGTTACAACAAATAATCAAAACACCCAGATGCACTAAAACAGAAACAACTAGATTAACATTCAATCAATCCCTAAAGAAAAGTTAGAACATCCTTAACCCAAGATTCATCATCATCAATCTCTTCTCATACAACAAATACATGAAATAAAAGATGGACAGAAAGAAAATAACTTGGAGTATTGGAGGTTGAAGCAGCTGAAGCTCCACCTTCTTCTTTCTCCTCTTCTCTCTCTTCCTTCTTCCTCTTCCTTGGACCTTTCCCAATGTAGCAAAATGAAGGCACAAAAATTAGGGTTCTCCTTCCTCTTTGTAGTCTTCTCTATTTAAGGTAAAAACTAGGTTTTACCCGTCCCCAAATAGTCTGAAATAACTCCGCAAAGTTGAGTTTTAGAAGTAAGTTTGCGTCTACTATTGTACAGGCCATGACCATGGCTTCCCCTACTACGATCGTGGCACTTGGCATTTTGCTTCTACTATGATCATGGCCTGTCCATTTTGCTTCTACTATGATTATGGCACTTCCGCCATGCTTCCCTCAAATCTTCTCAATTCTTCGATATTTGATCTCAAACACTGACAAACACATCGAGGCACCTCAAATATACAAAATTAAAGCTCAATAGCATGCTCTAACCCATAAAACACTCAAAACAAAAACATCTAACCAATTAACACAATTCTAAACCTAAACTTACATGAATCAATTAATTAACCACTAAATACATACTAAAATGCCTATTAAAATATCATGCAACCTACAACTATCACATCCCCACACATGAAATTTTGCTTGTCCTAAAAAAAACAAAACAATCAAAATACAAACACACCAAACCATAACACACATATATGCAATAATGGTACAATGACGTTAAACTTTACGAAATAAATTTAACTACGAACATAATCCTTCAATTAACTTATTAAATCTGTGTCTAGGCACTTCGGACTAAATATACATACTAAGGCCTTAATTTCAAATTCATTCACCCTCATCACTTGCACACACACATTGATAATTATTCGACCAATCAAAATTGTAATTATCCCTATGTAACTTTTCATGAAGATTCAAGCTACTCATAAAGATCGGTAAGATTTATTAAACAATGCACTATTTTTGTTAATTTTCATTAACATGAATCTATCCTTTTGACGAGAAGGCAAATATTTGTGATGAATGTCCCTCAGTTATTCAACTAGGGCGTGTTTTTATTATGCGGTTTGGTTGGAATGTCATTATAGCCTTTTGACACGAAGGCAAACATTTGTGATGAATGTTCCTCCGTTACTCAACTACATCACATTCTCAACTAACTACTAGCTCTATTCATAACCCAAATTGTTCAAAAAGGGATAACAAAATAGTTATTTATTCAAAAACATTTTTATTATTTTGAAGTTTATATTTACTTGCCTACCTCATTTCTTTAGCTAATCGTTCTCATGAAAAGATACTAATGTTGCTACATACTCGATTGACCTAAAATTATAAATGAATGTGGTAAATTTCTAGAGTGAATGAATAACATTATGTCCTAATTAATATACTTATTTAACCATATCCTAAGGGTTTGGAAGCATTTACCTTCCTCTTCTGAGTAAATCGGAAAGGATGCTCTGTAATCTGTAGCCTGGTTCCTTTTTCCACGATCCGATACTTAGACCTTGCCCCTCTATTAAGATCTCTTGACCGTTTACTTAATACAAGATCCCATTGGAATGAGAGGTGTGAGGAACTGAGACAAAAATAAAGACCTTAAGGATGGTTGTAGAGGGAAGTGAGAGGGAATTGGCTTCTGGACTTTAGAGAGAGAGTTAGAGAATGAGATGTGTAGGAAAAATGAGGATGAATGTAAATACATAGGTTGGGAAGAGGTAGGAGGGGTAACATTGGGAGAAAATTGCAGAAATTTGCGTATTTCTAACTTGCCTCACTGCAGGCCACGATCGTGGCCTAGTGAGCTAGGATTGTGGCCTTGGAAATTTCTGCATTCCTCCCTATTTTTTGCTTCTTTTCCTCATTTTACTCCTGAAGTCCTTCCATGACTTGTAATTACATCATCACCTCCTTGTTTCCCTTACCAAACCATTCCCATCCATTATGAAAAAGAGAAAAGTAAGAATTCCAAGGTCTTACTTATGCTTGATCTCTTCCAAGTATTCTACTTATTTCAAAAGCACACACAAACAGAATTGCAAACCTAATATAATACAAAAGATGAATAACTAAAGATTGAAAATCATGGGTTGCCTCCCATGAAACGCTTTGTTTACCATCGTTAGCTCAACATTCTTTTTACGATCATCGTGATTCAAATGATTCATGTAATGGTAACGCCGCTATAACTCTCATGAATTATACTCAAGCTATCAAACTATGCTTCTTACCATATTCCTTTTTTGTTTTCTTCTTATTTCAAGCCTTTTGTATGATTTGTGGTCATTCTAATGAGTCCTTACATGTGTAACCTTGCTCGACTTCTTCACAAGATTCATTGCGCTTTATATCATCCACAGATTTAAGAGAATTGCTATTAACATTAGACACTTTAAATATCATCTTGTCATCTCCTACTCTCAGTGTCAATTCGCCCCCATCAATGTCTATGATTGACTGGGCGATGGCTAAAAATGGTCTCCGTAGGATAATTGGTGTTTCCAAATCCTCTTCTATGTCTAAGATTACAAAATCTATGGGAAAAGTGAAATTGTCAACCCTAACCAGAACATCCCTAACTACACCTCTAGGATGGCGGATTGATCTATCAGCTATTTGAACACGCATCCTGGTGGATGTTATTTCGCCTAACTCAATTTTCTTATACAAGGTATAAGGCATCATACTTATACTAGCTCCTAGATCCGCAAATGTCTTATCCATTATAATACTACCAATAGTACATAGGATGTAAAAATCTCCCCGATCATCTCACTTTTGTGGTAATGTTATCACTTTAGTGGAGTTCTTTGTGCTTAGCAATTCATTCTTCGACTTCCCTTTTATAGATTTTGTTAGAGCAAGTCACGTTTTTAATTGTTCTATTATATCCAGAACTTCATTTAGTTCAACTTCCTTTGTTTCCTCATTGCGCGAATAGGGTATGGAATCGGAGGTTGATATTTCTTGATTCCAATCATATAACATACCACTCTCATATAGCATATACCAGGCATACCAAAGTATATCCAAGCACATACCCTACGGAAATGACACGTTAAAGCAATCACATTATCCTAATTATGGCATCACACAGAATTTCAAATTTGGTCAATCTTTCCCATTTCATTCATAAACATAAACATTCATTGTGTCATTACAACACTTAACTCATGTATATATACATTATACAACATGTGCAAGTTTACAATCCTATACAAAAAGTCCAACATGAAATGGGATGTTAGATGAAAATGTCCTAGCTAAACAATTCAATGTTAGCTAACCAAACTTTTGAGCCATTTTGTCCTCGAAACGCAGGTACTAAAATCACCTTAAGAGTTAGAACTCCTTTAGACTGAAAAAATAATATTGCAATTTTGATGAGTTTGTGAACTCAGTAAGTGAACCATCATCGATGTACTCACTCATGTCAGAATATAATAGCAAGCATATGGTCCAACTTACTAAGTACATTATACAAATAAGCAATTCAATCACATTATATTCGATATCGATTCAAACAATTCAGTATATTACCTCAATTTAATAAGGCGCATCAAAACAATCATTCATTACATATATGGATGTATATGTGAATGCATATGTGACTCCACTTCATTTTTATTTTGTTGTGACCGAGTGACTATACTGTCTTGTACCCGTCGCAGATACCCAACTCATTTATGTCCTGTATTCATTGCGGATACCGAGCTCATTGCAACTGAGCCTGTGGCTCTTTATCACATTTTTGAGCTTATAGCTCTTTTTCACATATTGGTTATTTTGGTTACAACACTTTTATCTGATCATGCATTTTGATATATGAGATGCAACAATTCACGTTGCACACTTTCAAGGCCTTTCGCTCAATGTATTCATATCACTTATCAAGATCTTTGGATCTAAGTCCGGAATTCAGCATTCAATTAATCACGTATTTCATATTCACATACAATCAGAAAGCACTTCCGATACACTCCTAAATATCAAACTCCTCGGACTATTAATGTCTAGAATTAACACAATCATATAACCACAATTCAATAACTGAAATTTAAATAGAGCAAATCAATTATAATGAGAGAACAACTAGGTTGGCTCACATAATTCAAATAGAAATACACATATAATTGAGATTGCACATCTAAGTCAACTCACAGTGCACTCCAATATGCTATTGCCTTAATGATCCAACAACGTCTGAGTGCTGATGATCAACTTGAGCATCTATAGTTATGCAATACACATATGTTACACACATCATTAAGTTATTCAATCAAATGGAATATACAGTCATGCACATGTATACGTGTCATGTTCTATGCATGCTCAATTGACTTTCCGGGTATATAACTTTATGCAAAGATCTTAATCTATGCCTAACCCATCAATCATACATTTATCCAAATTCTTATTCATACTACATTCATGTTCTTCAATGTTCATATAACCATCTAAGTTCATTCCTAGTCTTAATCAACTCCAAATGCACCAAATTAGAGTCACTTATCCTCAATCGATTCAACAATTACACAAAACTAAGCTTATCATTTCAAAACGTTGCCCATGGTCATGGAGAACCTTCCCATGATTGTGACAGAGGCTAACCATCCAGGCCACTATCGTGCACTGAGGGCCATGATAATGATAGAACCTAAAATGACCAGGCCACGATCGTGCCCTGCATTCTTCCCTCACTTTCCCACAAATTTATCAACCCTAAAGACATATCAAACACTTCCAACTTTCCACAATTCATACCTTTATAAGTAACTTCAATTCATGCAAATTGAACTACCATATTAGCTACATAAATCTCATCAAAACTTTACTTATTTGGTTCTTCATCATTCACCACATATCATCATACATTAACCCTAACTTTTTCAAATTCAAGAACACTTCAATAACATCCCTCCTTAATATAACTTCACCCTCATTTACACTTCAAATCTCAACCTAAGTCATTCATATAACCTCCTATTTCCATGCATCAAAACAAAACCAATTCATCCATCAAATTCCAACATAACTCATCATCAACCCTTTATGTATTCCATCTCAATTTAATCATCATGAATGTTATACTAACATATATCATAATAGGACAAGAAATCTCTTACTTGTTTAACTCTAATTTCACTTCAATCTACAAGCTATCCTAGCACTCCAAGCTTACAAACATAAAGCATATTCCAAGAACAAGATGAAAATACAAAAGAATTTCAATCACAAGATGAAAAGAGCACAATCTTAAAAGAGCAAGGTGTAGAGTTTTGGAAAAAATATCAAGATGTGTGGGTTAAGTGTGTGGGTCGACGGTGAGGAAGATGGAGAGAGCATGTAACCAAACAAGTGAAAGATGGTCATTCAATTGGGTATGTATGCCATAGGTGTGGTGTGCGGTAAAAAGGTGGACACTTCGCATGACACATGTCATGCTAAGAGCTACGTTGTGTGTCCTCATCTCAAACTACCAATTGTCCCTCCATAACTAGTCCATCTGTCACTTAATACCTTGTCCATTTGTCACTCCATCACTAGGCCATTTGTTATTCAACTACATCACCATTTGTCACCCATTTATTGTATCCATTTTTCACTCTATTACTAACGTCATGTGTCACCATTTTGTAGGCCTATTCCACCTAAATTTACATGTAGCAATTGATCTTACCATTCAACATTTTTCCTAGACTAGATGCACATATCACTTTATCAATCACTCAGTTGTAACAATAAAGTCCAAATTACTAATTATAATCCACCAAAACAAAATTCAAGACATAATCAACACACAATTACATTATAATTATTTAAAATCTTTTATACCCTGGAATAAGTCAATTGAGTGCATATACTATCTTTTCAATGTCCCTAAATTATGATTCATGTATATATGCGAATATGATGTATGCAAGTGAAATGCACTTCATTTATTCTCACATGATATGAATCAATCTAACGGTTAAATCCCTAAGTATCGAAATAAGCTATTACAAATCAGGTTATTTTTAACCTGCAGGGAACTTTCATTAGTCTTTTGCTTGTCTTCTTCCCATTGTTTTCAACTTGATTGGACTTTTCTTCAGTAGCCTAGGTGAGTACCATTATCCTTTCCTTCGGATTCATCTTGGTATTGCTAGGAAGGATTCCCACACTTCGTGTTGACAATGCGTCTACTAATCGGCTCATTTGGACTTCCAAATTGTGTATGGAGGAGGCGTAGTTCTTTGTTACTTGTTCAAATTTCCCTTCTAGCTTCTCGTGACCATCTTCCATGCCCCTAATCTTTTCTAAAATTTTATCTAGCTTAGAGTCCATTAAGTTTGGCTTCTCCTGTTGGAAACCAGGTGGTCCTTAAGGTTGGAATTGACCTCCTACATTGTTTGACCAAGAAAAGTTTAGGTGATTTTTTCACCCAGGGTTATATGTGTTTGAATAGGGGTTGTTCTCCCCTTCTCGACCAAATTGTACTCTCATATATTTAACTTGTTTTGATTCATAGTCTTTCATAAAAAAACAATCAATAGTATTGTGGTTATCTTGTCTACATAGCTCGCATCTTTGCAGAATAGCTTTCACACGAGCTAAAGAAGAGACTTTCATATTATTTAAGTGTGGGACGAATTATCAATCTTAGCTTACATTTCAGTGATTGGGTCAACAGCTAAAGCTCCCTTTTGCTCGTGAAAGGTCGTATGTTGTTTACTCATATCTATTGCCTAAAGACAATTGTTACTAACCACTTTATTGAAAAATGTAAGTCGCTTCCATGGTGATATCACAAACTATCATAAAAATGACGTCATGAGAAAGATAAGCAATTAATTAAAACCTTGAATCTTCAATATCCATTCAGGTTTAGATTTATAATACAACAAAATATCGCACTTTTTCAAGATTATTCGAATAATAATTGTATTAAAGTGGACAAAACACAAACAGAATCTCTTTTAATTTAAAGTCAACGAATAAAACCCCTTTAAAATAAGATTCAATTTAATTCCAAACTCAAAAGTTGACTTTTTAACCAGGTGTTCATAAACCAATAAAGTCCAACTCAACTCATCCCAAAAAAGCCGAGGCTACTAATAAAAATAATATTTTGATGAATGACTTAAAACAGCTAAACAAAACAATATTGTTTTGACAAAACATCATTTTGTCATTTTATGAGACAACCTAATCAAACTTTTAGTGCTGCCAAACTCCTATCAGACTTTGAACCGCCTGTATACTAAAAGATATGGTTCAAACCCGATCCATTTTCATTCTTAAATTGTACCCTTACGGAAGTGTACTATGAGTAATATATAAACATCTTAAATCAATCTCATAATACTCGTACCAATATCATCTTGTTGCTTGCGAATAACCCAAATTCCAGAATCATAAATATAAATAATGTGATTCTTGCTTCACTAGAACTGAAAACATAATTCCCTGCCAAGAGCCTAATCTTCACGTAAGTTGTTAATTTGTAGTCGAGAGTTTCAAGATGGCTTATTTGTTACGTATCAACGGCCTCTGCACCAACCCCTCTCACCCACATCTTTTCTATAATGAAAAATAAACAGGAAAAGTAAGCTAGAAAGTGAGCACCCCAATGAAGGCAGGTCGATACCAATCCAATTTTATTGACTGACAAAGAACTCTTATGCCCTTGTAGAACATGCTGTGAGCATTTTCAACAAGACTTACATTGCTAGTCAGATGATTTCACTCCATGGCGCTTGAAAAATTCTCTGAATCCATAGACACTGATGTCATAATTGAACTGCCCAAGTGCAGAATAGGCAAATTAATGGCAGTATTCAAAGAATGACGATATGAAAAATCAGTAGTTCTGATTAGATGCAACTCCTCAGTCTGCAGTCAATTACGACTATTCTAGCAGCTTAGGCAACTATTCTTTAAATGCATAATGCTCTAGGAATTATGCTTTATGCAAGAAACCCGAAATAAGATAACAGAAAATTACTCGTTTAAAACACACCACCCAGAGAACGACTGTCCAAATATACCTTTCCTATCAGAAAATCAAAATCTCTATGGTCGAGATTTGGAAGGACACAGATTAGAACAATTTCTCATCAAAATTCCACACTATACCATTGTGATAAAAAAATATACATCAGAAACAGAACTCACAGTTAAGACTTTTACTGCATATCTTGTGATATTTGGATCACCCGTCCTTCCTTGATTAGTGGCCTGCATAAGAAAAAAATGAATCTAAGCACTAAACGTCGTACCCAATGCAAAACTGGAATCTGAAAAAGCAAGCAAGAAGACAGAAGCTTTCAGTGACATTTGAAGAAAGCCGGATCAAAGCTACGGGAACAAGGTTTCAACTGATACAAGTAAACATGTTCTGTTCTCATTGTCTTCATTATCAAGGTATCAATACCCAATTTTCATGAAAACAATAAAGAACAGCAACGATGAAGCATTTACCAGCCATGGCCCTCCTTGCAATGGCCCATCTAATGGCAATAAGACTAGAATGAGAGAGATTATAAACAACTAATGGCAACTGGAACTAGGTGAGAGAAATTTGAGAGAGGAGGATCTGATGATTCTAGAGAGAGAGAGAGAGAAAGAGAGAGAGAGAGAGAGAGAGAGAAGAGAGAAGAGAGCAGGAGTGACCCAGATCTACAAAGAGCGTTAAAATATGTGGGAAAGATCGATTGATTGATCTGTCAAATTTTTCCGTATTGAAAATTCTCTCTGTATTTTGAGAACACAATAACATAATGTTTAATGAAATCTATAAAAGAATGTTTCCAAGATAAGAATTTTCAACAAGCCTTTATTACTATGTTCTATCAAAATGAAAACAGGAAGTTCTTTTATATGTTACAAATAGGCTAACTCTACTTTGTTGGCTACTAAGGCAGTAATAAGTTAATTCCATTTCTCTAATTCCTAACCAGATGGAATTAAAAAAAAACCTTTATTTCTTTCAATGCTTAAATGTAGAATGGTAAAATGCAAAAAACCAAAAAAGAAAAAGTCAGCACACTGTTCTTGCAAGTAGGTTTTAAACTAAATAAAGAATAACGTCAGAGAGTAATAAACATTATTGTTTTCTTTAAAGGTAAATAAAATTGTATTAGAACTCTTCATGCAAAATCAAGAGTACTATAAACAGTATTGTTGTTTTCAATACAACAAGAAACAATTGGTACAATATGATTTAACAGTGTCATTACTGCCTGGGCATGAACATAAAAAAGGTTTTAAACATCACTGCCTATGCATGAACATGAACCAGTAATAGAAGGCAAAAAAGGCTTTACACAAAAAAGTTACAGTACTGTCAAAGATAATGAATCTAAATAATAAATAATAGGGAAGATAACACAATCATACACATACGACCAAACGATGATTGACACTAAAATATCATGAAGCAACATAAATCAGTAAAGACCCATAATACCCGCTCTGGACTATGGAACAATTCAATGAACGGATACTCGTTCTTCTGGCGTGTTATGCAGAAGCCTGGATATTTTGGACATTCAACCTGGAACAGGAAAAAATCCGCGGTTAACAACACATCAGACATGGTAACACATGTTGAACGGCAAAGACTTTATTAAGAGCATTGCATAAATAATCGTACGAGGGAAAGAGTTTTTATCAGGGCCTTAACCTGGTGAAGAAACTCTGATGATATACAACTGACAAACCCGCATTTAGCATTCAAAAAAAGCTTCAGAGTATCATTTTGTGTACATGCAGAACTATTTCTAGAAATTTAAGTCCTAAATGTTGTTAACCATATGCAGTAAGCTGTAAGGATTGGGCTTGAAACGATGACTATTTTACTGCCACTAAAATAGTCATCGTTTGAACAAAATAGTCATCGTTTGAAGGATTGAAGCATTACTTCAGAAAATTTGACTTTCAGGAGACTATTACAGTGATAAATACTCCATCTTTTTAGCTGCTCCTTTCTGAAACTATATGGCAATCACAAGCCTTCAGGAACTTGAGTCACTATTGTGTAAAATTCTTTTCAGCACAAAGTTAACCGTAATTAATTTGTGAAACAAACATACACGCATAAATTTCACAGAAGGATAAAATTCAGCAGCTGCTTCCTCAAGAACTCGATCAAGATGCTTTGTGTGATTGCACCTACATTATAAACAATAAATAGTTGCACATGAAGCATGAGCAAAACACAACACTAAAAAGTAAGTGTTGGGTTTAATATAACCTGATGGTAAAAGCAACAACCACAGGGTGTCCTTCATGAAGAAGCTGGACAAATTCTCGTTCTGATGTAAAGTGGATAATGCGTGATTGACCAATATCTTTTGGGTATCCAGTATAATACCTAGACACCAGAAGAAATCCACACAAAACATATTGTTTGTCAATCAAATTTGCCACTATAACCAAGCACAAAGCAATATTATTCAACAATGAGGAGCAGAAACTACACGGACTTGCATGATGACCGAAGATGTGTGATCATTCTGTCAAAAAATGACTGTTCCTCCATTTAATCACAAAGCAACTACTTCAAAGAATCTAAGTATCCTGCAACAAAGATACCTTGTGTGTGTTAAAACTAGTTTACGACGAGCAATTATAGAAGTGAAGAGTGCGCAAGTGATTATGAAGAAAACCAATTTAAAAATGTATATCAGATCTTCCAACAACTATTAGATGAGATTAAAACATATAGTAAAACTAGATAAAGTGTAGCCAATAATGTTAGGGTTGTATTGATGGGCAACCTCAAGCAAAAATGGACCTGACTCAATGTACACGACTAAAGTAGATTTGATTAAAATGAGACCTAAAGCAAACTAATTGCATTCTCGTCTTACTCACACCCGAGCTTCATCCCTTGCTTCAATCTCCAACCCCTCCCCTGCCGGCTTGTTGACTGCTCTTACAAGTGCCTTTGTCATCGAGTTTAGAGGTTCTCTGACTGCTCTCCTTCATATCATTTACGAGGTTCTCTGCTGTTTCCTAATCTAATGCCTTTAAGCAAAGGGATATTATGAAGTTAAGTGTATTACTATTTACTACATTAGGTCAGACCCATATTTCATCTCTCTGAACAAGTCCAAAGCCTTTTCAAATTGTACAATTTTGCAACACCATCGGATATTGTATGGTAAGTCACAGGATTCTGTTTGGTGTGCTTCTTTTTGGCTTCTGACGGAATCTTACAACCCTCCTCCATCTGAAAACCACTTGCAAAACGAGTCATAAAAACAGTATAAGCATATGCATCTGGTTTTAGAACCCTAATTTCCAAAAACTTCATCTCTATCGACTTTTCCATATGTCAACCTTTTAAGTAGTAAACTCTCTATTGAAAACAGCACTTCCAGGAGAGGGCCTTCAGCAATGATTTTACAAAGCAACTCCTTAGCTGCATCAATATATTTGATCCTACACAAACCTTGGGCAACAGATGAAAAAAGTCTAATCGCATACTTTCTAGCTTCTCCAGAAAAATCATCCAGAATATCTAGAGATAATTCAATAGTTTCATCATCTTGACAGAGCGATACTATCAGAAACCTGACATCAGACAGTATAATAATGAGTATCAGAGAAAGGAATGCACCCGAAATCACCAAATTTGCAAAGACCTGCAAAGCAGCCTTTCCTTCATCCAACATGGAAAGCAATTAATTGATTAAGAATCTCCACATTAAGCACATGACATCCTTTCTCACCTATCTCCTGCACCATGCTCCACAACGTGATCACATCCTTTTTCCTATGATCACTGCATATGGCCCGACCAAGGGCATCAACAACAGGCTTGATCACACTAATATCTGTATTCTTATTTTTAGCCCACTTGAAAAACTTAGTCAGCTTCTCACCCGAAATAAGTAGCGTTTCAAATACTTTAACCAGAAAAACCTCATATAAATCTAAACCCATACCATTAAGAGTTGAGGCCAACGACCCTTCGGTACTCAACAACAATGACAAACAGCCTCCAACTTCTCCTTATCAATCACATAAACTTCTTCCTCGCTCTCTGGCTTAATACTTCGAGTATCGTCTTCCGCAACATCATCCCATGAACCCTGCTCTAACGCGGCAATATTCTCATTCCCCAATTTCAACAAAATCATCCCCATATTCGGTAGAAGAAGCTAGGGGAGAGTGGTCTGTTTCATTTTCACTAATCTATGATCTTGATGAATAGAGAAAACCAGAAAGAGAAATGCTAAGGAGATGAAGTAGGATTAAGGGATTGAGCCTAACTAGGTACCTTGATGGTTTTGGCTTGTGGCAAATCTTCGAATGGCATGTATGGATTTTGAAGCTATGGATCTCAACGTAAGAATGCCTGAGCAACAGCGGCACTGTCTCAGCAATGATGGTTAAAACAAATTTTGCACTTCAAATAATAAGATGGGCATTAACGTGCAAAAAATAGGACACTGTATTGGGTTTGATATTTAAACTAATTGCTCAAACACCCTTGAAACTTTCAATATCTACCATAGAATCACAAGACATTCTTTTAATAAGAGAGAGAAGGCATGACATTA
Source organism: Erythroxylum acuminatum (assembly GCA_026284645.1). Lineage (NCBI taxonomy): Eukaryota > Viridiplantae > Streptophyta > Magnoliopsida > Malpighiales > Erythroxylaceae > Erythroxylum > Erythroxylum acuminatum. The sequence goes on from JANKOD010000007.1 coordinate 3,763,598, forward strand.
ATGAAAATATACCTTTGTTTCAGTACTGTAAGATAAGCCATAAAATGTAATGAGCAATTGAATGTTTATCAAATAAAAGTTTTTAGTGCGAATTTTCTTTTTTGAGAAATTAACAAAAAGCATTAATAAAGACAAAATTTGACTGCTTACAACAGTTCTAAAGCAAATCCCAGATAAATCTGTTCTCATCTCCTCTGCTCACTCTTCTTTTTATTGTTTATGTTCTAAAATTCTAAATTCTAACAAAATCACCATGTCTGCTAAAAAATCAAAAATTCAGATAGAAAAATGAGTTGGCAAACAAGTGCTAGCCGATGGTTAAACCAAACTGAAAATTTTATCAGCCATTGATACTGTCACGACACAGTCATTGTTTCTCATTTCCATCTTTGACTGCAGCTGTAACGTATACTTGCTTGGTTTTAATGTTCATATTTCGGTAAAAGGAAAACACACACATACATATGTTCTGATTTTCAGACATTTGAAAATCTCTCTGTACATTTAGCGTATAAAAAAGGGCCTAAATGAAGATTAGTAATGTAACATATTGAGAAAGATTAGTACTTTTTTGCATAATCTAGCAGCTAGACCCCAAGGAAAACAGAACCAAAGTCACCTGAAAATATATATCAGCTTTGCCGGACAATGAACGCCTGGGTCTGCATTTTAAGGAAAACAAATTAATTGAACTCATTCGATATAAACTTGCGAAAACCAAAGGCCATGGTTTGCCGGCACTAACCTTTGCTTGGTGAAAGCTACAGTTTGCTATGATGGATAGAAGCCTGTGTCGTTTTTTCAATTGGGGTTTTGGCGAAGGAAGAGAAGCAATTGATGAGAGAGAGTTGTAGGAGTTGAGGAAAAACCACAAATACCTCTAAGAGACAATCGTGAAAGTATGAGTTCAATGGGGAAAAAAAATTGAAGAAGAAAGAAACGAAGAAAATTACCGGTGATAATTCTTGGTTTCGGCTGTTTGCTGCAGGGATTGTTTATGGGTCTCACGTAATGGGTAAGAGAAAAGCTTAAGAAAAACAATTTGTTATTTCTACGAGAGTGAACTTGGAGACAGTCGTGGCAAAACTGGAGCAAAAAAACGTAGGAATCACTCTCATTCCTCTGGATTACGAGAGGAATGGAGTATTCCTTAAAACCAAGGAATAAAAATGATACCTATGCAATGATATGTGCATACTAACCATTACTTTTAATTTCATACCCATGCCTTTTTTTTAATACCCTCCAAACAGCACTTCGTAATGATGATAAGATTATTTTAAGATTAGAATAGGATATTCTGACTTAGAAAAAGAATGGTTTAATAAAATAGAGTATTCTAAGACATATCACTAAATAAAGATTTTAAATTTGTTTTAAAATCAATTTTTAATTCCAAAATTGAAGTAATTATTTTTCTTAATATGATTAAGATTAATAATTTATTGATTTCTAATTTAATTTCAGAAAAGTTGTTCTAAAATGAATATTAATTAGTTTCAATTAGATTGAATTTATTTAAGTAGACTCTTTAAAATTAAGAAAATTATTTTCTTAAGTAATTAAGGAAAATGTTAATTAAATTTATTTGTTTCAATTTGATTAAGATAAATTAAATTTATGATTTTATTTGTTTAGAGAATCATTATTCTATTTATTTAGAAATTGTTTCTTTATTTATGAATAATAAATTTCTTGATTTCTTAGAAAAGATATCTCTCTTGATTAAATTTTAAAATTTTTTCATTTATTAATTAAGAAAAATGAGCTTTCTTAATTTTTGAAATATTTTTCTAATTTATAAAAAATTAATTAATTAAGAAATTAATCTCTAAATAAATCAATAAATAACTTTCTTAATTAAATTAAAAGATGTTTTACTTAATTTTGAAAGTAGTTTCCTTTTAGTATTAGAAAATAATTTTCTAATTAGGGAAAAATAATTTCTAGTTAGATTAGAAATAGTGCTCTAGTTGGATTAGAATGTGTTATATGATTTTGAAAAAAGAGTTTTTCTAAATTATAATGAATAATAAGCATAATTTATTAAAAAATGTTTTCAATTAAATTTTGTTAAGGAGTCAAGATATTTAGAAATAGTTTTCAATTAAATTTTGTTAAGGAGTCACAACAAGTAAAATATTGTGTGACGATAAACCGTTTCGTCACAATAAGAAAAAATATTAGTGACCAAACTATGTTTTGTTATAACAAATAAAAAATACTAGTTACCAGCATATGCTTTGTCACAATTATAATTAATTCCCATCAAAATTATTTTGGCTCCAAATTTCATAGGTTTTTACTGACAAAACTTAGTGATAAAATAAAATTTAACACTATTAATATATTAATAGTGACAATTTAACTGTGAAAGATACTA
>JANKOD010000007.1:3766080-3781977 GCA_026284645.1 Erythroxylum acuminatum
CATTAACGTAACTATTATTTATAGCATTGAGGTTAATAGTTCTATAAATTATAATATCCTCTAAGCAATGTTATATTTCGAGCGACAGATGACCCTAGTAGCTGTGGAGGAAAACGTTTGTCAATGGAAGAAGCCAGTTGAAGGAGAAACACACTGGGTGTAGTAACATGTAGCCGCGTAGGTATTTGCTAGACTGGGATTGTAATTTCATTAATTTTTTGAGGATATTTTTGTCATTATATTAGGGTTTGGAAGGTAAGCCATGTCATTCCATCCTTGACCCCCCAATTTGAGAAGTCACAAAATATTAAATTTTGGATGGCAAAGGATGACTTCTAAAGCCATTAATTGTCATTCCATCCTATCTCAAAATAGACTCCCAAACAATGGCCTGAGTCATTTGGGCCATTCCATTCCATCCCTCCACTCACATCCAAACATACCCTAAGGGTAGGAAACTATGAATAGTTATGTAGCTCAGACGTTGATTAATTTTTGCTTATTTGGTTATTGGTAATGAATAAGATAGGATTGATACATGTGGAATGAATTTTAAATAATCTTTAATTTTTATTTTTGGATATATCATTATTATCAATATCTAGTTATAAGCTCGCTAATCTAATTGACACATCGAAAAGGTTTCAAAAGAATTTTAATAAGAAAATCGAATCAAGTATGATTTCATATTTAATTATTCAAGTTATTTAGTTATTGGATTCAACTGAAAACCGTAAATTTTATTTTTCAGTCGCACTTGTAATTTGACCATGATTGTTTTCTAACTATGATATTAGAACTTCCTTTAATTGTTTAACTTGAATTAAGTATTTGACTGTCATTGATTTGATAAAAATTAAGGTTTTAAATCTTGTTTTATATATTAAAGTTTCTAATTGAAAGGTTAATTATTATTAAAAATATCTTAGAATTTACGTTAATTTTTCAAGACGTTGAATTATTAAATTAAATTAGTTATTAAATCAATAATTAGAATCAAGTAAAAGTTTTAATGATTTCTTTCTTAATTAGATCATGTTAGAAATTATAAATGCAATGAGATTATATTATTTTGATGAGATCAAACATTTTTGAAAATTTTAAATTGCTCAATTATATATTAGGTATACGCTGAGAACGTAATAGTTACCTTTCATTTTTTAAGAGTAAAATTAGAGTTCTATTTATTGTAAGACTTATTGAGCAAACTCAAGCCCAGATTAACCTGAATATGTTTTATCTTAAATTAATAGGTCTTACTTAACTAAATTTGTATGATTTGGATGAGTAAACTTATAATTATATGAATTTAGAAGCAGGGTTAAGAATAGTATACAATAACAATAGTAACAACCCCAGTTTACAAGACTCCCACTTTACGAAGGTCGGAGGAGGGTTAGGAATAGTATATATGATATATTTTGACAAAGAGTTATCACCTAATAGGTCAAGAAGTTACATAAGATGTGATTGATAAAGTTATTATCTATCTGATTTAATTTTAGTTGGTTTTTTGAGAAAATTCAAGATTAACTATTTTTTTTATAGAATCCTCGCCCACTAGGAAATTATTTGATAATCTCTCAATGTAATAATGAGGGCTATTATCTTGAATAAAATAGTAGGAGTAATCAAATATTTATTAAAGTCCTTATTTTATTTAATTTTTAGGTATAAACTAATACTTTCTTTTTTGTCTTTCGGTTATTGAATTAGAAGATGAGTATCAATCTAACATTGAGGAGAATAATGGATGCTAACAAGCTGACTAGACCTTAACTTCTCATACTAGTTTTGCAATTTGAGAATTTTTCTTAAGCAAGAAAAAAAGTTGTATGTTCTTGATACTGTTGTTCTATTAGAGCTTAGTTTAGATGCGATTGATGCAATAAATTCCTCGGTTATGGAGGAAGATTGCAGATTGTTCAATCTATACTGAACTATCTAGCAAACTTTTGGATTAACCATGTAGCACTCCCACAGAGCATCCTAAAGGAAATTGGTAAAAAGCAGAAAGACTTCATATGGAATGGACCTAGCTTAAGTAGCAAGATAAAGTAAGTTGGGACTTGTTGTGTCAACCTAAAAACCAAGGTGGGTTGGGGTTATGCTCAACTAGATTACAAAACAAAATCAGTTTAACAAAGAAGTTGTGGTGGATATGTAGTCAAAAGGAAGAATTATTGGTAAAGTGGGTGCATAATGTGTACATAAGAGGTAATAGCATATGGAACTTGAGGTTGAAATAGAGCATGGCTTAGAACTTAAAGCAAATCCCAGAGACTAGAAGGTGGATGCAAGATTTGATTAAAAGCAACATACGGAATGGAGAAAATAGATTTTTCTGGTTTAATAACTGGCATATGAGTCCGTGTTTTCATCATTTCTTCTAATGAACATCCAGAACTTGATGGTTTTGCTTGTATTTGATATGGTTGTTGGTAGGAGCCTTTTTGTTGTCCTTGCTACCCGTAGGTGTTGAATAGAGGATTCTTCCACCCTGAGTTCTGTGCATAGGGGTAGCTAAGATTCCTTTGTGGTTGACCCGGAAAGCTTTCAAAAGCATTCACTTATTTCATAGATATCTCTTGCAAAGTTGGACGCATATCAATAAGATGTCCTACCATTGTGCAAATTGCACATACTTTGACTTGTTGAGCCTCATTTGCAGCCATTTGCCTTACTAAAGATGTTAATTCAGCTATCAATTGCTCCAATGTAGTAGTAATAGCTTCACTGATTTTCAATGGTCGGGGGTTCTCTCAAATGTTGAACTGTTGGCTGTTAGCAGTCATGTTGGAAATTAGATTTCTGGCTTTAATGAGTGTCTTGTCTACCGGTGCACCTTTGCTTGTTGCATCTATCATACTTTTTTCTTGTGGCAGAAGCCCCTCATAGAAGTATTGGATCAAGAGTTGCTCACTGATTAATGTCTCCCCATAGTGTTGTCAAATTGCACAGATTTCCTTCCTAATATTTGTAGCTCGAGAGGTAGGGAAATACTTTTTCAGAAAAAATTTAATTAGACAGTCACGTTACAAATGAGAAAAACAAACCAATCTAAACAATAATCACACAAGCTCAGATTATTTAACTCATGCTACGTTACACTTAACGATTTAAAGCCATTAGTTGCCACATACGACTTCAAACATGACTATTATGTATCGTATTCAAGTTCTAACAATGGGTTTTCAAGAAAAACAATTCAATAGAGCATCAAAATCATTCTTAAACAGTACCCAATCATTAAACACAACATAACTTAAACAATCCAAAAAAGATGGAAATAACCCGATACACAATGACAATGTGTTTAATGTGCTCCTCGATGTCAATTGCACCTTTATACCAGTGTCAGGAAGGTTAGTCCTCCATCTTCTCTTTCAATCTCCAAGAATCAGCTAAGAATCTCCCTATTATTGTTGAGAACTGACCAAAAATGAAGAAGAATGAGGGTTGTTCAGTTTCTGTCCAAAAAGTTTCCCCCGTAGCCATCACACATCTCCTTCTCTTTATAATAAAAGCTAGGTTAAAGGAAATGGGACAGGTGGCCTTCTCTTCGTAGCGTGAGGTGTCTTACGTGCTTATAATCCATATTACAACCATGAGACAATGCTCACTGTTTAATTCATACAAATCATTTAATTGTTTATTTCTCACGTGCATGCAATTCATTTAATTGTTTATAATTCACATGCATGCAATTCAAGTCACAGTCGTGAGACAATGTTCATGGCTATAACATTTTAATTGCTTAGTCGTGAGCCACAATCCCTCATTCCCCATTTTTATGCTCTATCTCGTATCCTCTTCTTGTAATCTTCTTCTTCTTGCTCCATAAAGAGAATATAGTACGAATATCGAGAAGATGACTCAATTAGTATGCTTTCGGCTCACTTTAGTTGTTATGCTTCCAAATTATACCTAAAATCAAATATAAATTGAAGTAAGTGTCTTAAACAATTTGAGGCATTAATCACTAAGTGTAATAGATTAAATATATCAACAATTAAGCACATATCAGCATAAAAAAAAGACCTTTGCATAGGGTCAAGGAATTACAACATCTCAAACCAGTGATTGTTTCAAACACAAAAGTCAATAAGTTCATCCGTAACAACCGGTGGCAGTGGCCTTTCCACAGTTGTAGATAAATGGAAGTTCTAATGAATAACATGTCAATTTTTCAAGTAGCAAAGAATTATGAGATCGAGTGGGTGGTGAGGGGCACTAAGAATTTCATCACAAAATCTTGTAGAAATTATCTACTAGGGGATCCAACAAATATAGGTAAGTGGAAAAGCATGGTCTGGGAAACTAACATCCTACTTGCACATTAATTTATCCTTAGGCTAGGAGTAATAGGAAGGCTGGACACGAAGGACATAATGAAGTTTAATATTCCAAATATAAATTGTGAATTATGCGAAAACATAACAAGAATCAATGGATCATTTGCTCTTAAGTTGCAAGTACACAAATCATATCTTGAAAAGAGTACAATCAGGTCTGGCGGTCAGATTTCTAACTTAAAAGTGGGAAGAAATGATAGACAAAGTTACCAAACTGAAAATGACAAGGAGTGCAGATTATAAAGCCTTGAAAGTTTGCATTGCAACAATGGTGAACTTCATATGGTAGGAGAGGAATATAAGACTATTCAAAAGGGAAGCTAGAGAAATGGATCAAGTGTATCAACAAATAGTTCTAAATTGCAAACTAACACTGTTAGTTAGAGGAATTGCAGAAAAACTCTCCCCCAATATCAAAGCAACATGGGGACTTGAATGAGAGTTAGAGACAGGAATAAGACCGAGTAATTGAACATATGTACCTTTTTGTTTACATTGTAGCAAGGATAGATTTCTCTTGTTTCTTTTGTTAAACAATGGATTATAACTTGTCAAGGTTGTAGATTTTCTTTTCAATAGAATTATTAATTTTTTTAAGAAATAAAGCAAGAGGGTCCATACAATAAAGCAATAATATTATACAAAATAGTTGAAAGCAAATTTTCATTCACTAAAATGATAAGAATCAATATGTTACTATCAGTTTAGATGTTACAATCTTAATATAACATCACGGAACCATTTAATTCCATTGTGCCCACAATATTCACATTTTAGTTTTGGCATTTTAAGGTTTATGCCTATCTTGTCCATATGTTACTTGGATTTTAAGTTTGTCTGCTCTCCTTTGAAAATTTTAATAACGCTCACCATCATTATATTCCTCTAATATTTACCATACAATATAAAGTCAATATGTCTGCAAATTATGAAACAAGAGAGAAATAAGAGGGAAATACAAAAATAATACTTTTATAAAAAATCAACACATTCAATCATAGAAGGCAAGATACAAAGTGCATTGAATACTATTTACTTAATTTCTTGAACAAATATTTTCTTAATTTCTTGCTTAAACGTTTTCTTCATTACAATTATTGATGCGAAGAAGTAAGAGTACAATTTTCTCCATTTCTTGCACACTTCTTTATGATGTAATATTTACTCAATCTCATTATTTGATTCCACACTTCCCCTTTACTTTTACTATCTCAAAGTACAAGTCTCTCCCATATTTCCCTATCTTTTCTCTTTTCATCTCTTCTCTATCTACTTTCTCCTATTATTTCAGCAAATAGTCACAGGACATTCCGTGCATGTCGTGTCACGACATTGAGAAGAGGAAAACAATATAACATTTCATCAAAGTGAAATTTCTTTGCAGCAAGTACCAACATAGGTCATTGGAGGTCGGACAAAATATGCTCATGAGAAGAAAATGGGATATATATGGTACTTGAGGAAATTAGAATAGCAGCCTGAAACGATCACCACAACAAAACATATCAAACAATCTATGTGAATTCTTCCTTCAGATAACCAGGGCCCGGCTTGAATGGGTCGGATTCTTCATATGCCTCAGGCCGGTGAAACCCAGCATCATTCATGCGATTACTAAGTACATGGAGAATCGCCTTCTTTGTGCCTCCATAAGCATCTCTATTGCTCTCAACATATTCTTTTGCCTCAGCAGCCACCTCATTCACAAAATCATACTTGTTATCCTCTGATAGCATCAGTCTCTCAATATCAAATGTCAAGAGTCCTCCCCCTTCTTTTACATACCTCATTTGCTCCTCAAGGAAAGGGACTCTTTCCAACTTATATCGTGTCAGGTCATCCTTTTTTGTCTGAACAAATAAGAATTTACATAATCAAACTCAAAGAACAGGTGTTAATGAAAAACAATCACAAACAGAAAAAAGCACAAAGGTCACTTGGTGCACATCATAATCTATTTGACGGGGCATGTTGACACATTCATATTCCAAGCTGAAAGCAAATCCAGCACAAATATGCAGGCAAACAAGAAGAAATAAACTTTCGAAAGCTAATCTCAAAATAATATCAATTTCCTCTTCAAAGCATCACTTCACATATTCACCAAATTGACAATGTAATTTTAGACGTAAACAATTTTACACAGTGAACTCATACAGCAAAAGTGCAATGAGCTGAGATCATAAACGGGTATTAAATTTCCCAATTTCATTCATAGACTGTATCACTTGTTTAATAAGACAACTGGGGGTAGGGGTTGAAAAATAGCAAAAAATGAACACGAGAACTATTTTCTCTTAGGAGTTTAAATAGCGACAGAGTGCGGTCTGTTTCAACTCACTAAGGAGTCAGTTACAAATATTTGACAGAATAGTTGCAAGCATTCTATGGAAGGAAATGTCTATGTCAGTGCACATTACCTAGCATTCACTGGAGGATGGCTAAAAAAACACGTTTCTCTCAGCTTCATGAGTCAATTAACTCCTAAAGGAGATGAAGACTATAACATGGGCAAATATACAGTTGGAAAATGTTCTAATAGCATATATCATACAATGCACAACCAACAGTTGCAACAGTAATAAAATAATTTGAACACGACTAGCAGGATAGATTTGAAATTTAACAAGAACTCCAGAATTTCTTTCAATAAATAACCTGAAAAAAAAAACAGAAGCAACATCGTTTGGATGTTAAGAAACCCCCTCTTCCAAGTGAAAGCATGCAACTTGTTGTACTCCAAGAAGGAAATACTCTTAACATGAAGCCCTATTCTAGGTAGTAAAGACATAATCCTATGCTCAATTTTCGGTCGCCATCAGCATCATTCCCCTATTTATCTTATTTATCCAATATGTTTGGATATAATCATAATCAAGGTATAGAATTTTCTCCAGAGGACAATTTTCTTAAACATGAACTCACTTTGATAGGACAAAGAATCAAACATAACTTGCAACCCCTACTGTCCTCCCCCAGGATTCTGCAACCGATAAGATGAGGTTAGGTAGAATTTGGTTCCAAATAATTTAACACTTGAAATTTGATGTAAATTAGATAGTCCATCGGAATAAAGGCCTATGTCGTTAATAAACTTGCAAGCAAAATGAGGTGAAAGCTGTTTCAACTAAAAGTGCTAAGAAAGATTGACCATATGGATTAAAGTTTAATGCACAAATCTTAGACATAAATGTCCAACATAAATAATGAAATCTTCCCTTCAAACTAGAAGTGAATAAAGAAATAGGATGAAATAATATGACGGTTACTATCTTGTGAAACACTTACAAGATAAACATAGAACTAACATCATAAGTTTCAATTTAGTTCAAGTATGGTCTGTTAATGATTGGGATTCAATTCAGCTCTTATAGGGAAAGAATAAAGTGCTTAATGCTTGGAATTCAACTCCACTACGTGTTTTCGCAACAAAGACCAATTGTATGCCCAGTCAATAGTTCAGGGCTATAGCAGTAGACACAGGAACTTAGATTCAAGGTATTGAAAACAACACCGGCAATAAACATCAAGCACCCTCTAGGTCCAGTTCAGACCATTCTTACCTATTGAAAGCAGGTATAAATACATGAATAGATCACAAATTAAGGGGAAGAAAAAGAGAAGTGTTTAACTGAGTCAGAGATCATCGCCACCTGGAACAAAGATACCAACCCCACATACTCCTTCCACCAAGAAATCCGTGATGATCAAATTATAAATACAAAAATGTTCCTCGTGCAAATGGACAGTATGCTGAATCTTAAACTTGAGCCGAATATATAAAAGACAAAATTTTTAAGCCTCAAGGTTTCTTTCATTATTTACATTCACTTTATCATCACACAAAACTTAAACTAGAAACCACAAACGTATCAAGTAAAGATTTTTAGAAGTTAAGTGTACCAATTTTCTGCGACGCCATACTCGTCGACCACGACCTTCGTTGCGAAGTTGCGAGGTTACCTGTACAAAAATCCGTGATCAGAAATAATTTTAAGGACCCCCACCCCCAAAAAGAAAAAAAAATTGTAACAGCGAGAGAGGAATGGGAAGAGAGAAACCTGAGTTTTCTCGTGAAAAAGACGAGGTGATGTGTTGGGAGCAAAGGACAAACTAAAGGGTAAGGCAGAGAAAGCCATGGCTTCGTCTGTGTTCTTCTAAGCGCCTAGCGTCTGTTATGCTGGCAATTATTCATTTACGCGAATTAAAATTATCAACACAACCAATCTCCTGCGCTTTGACATTACAACGTACAAGTTGCTCTTACTCCGTCAATCTTTTACAGTTTCTTTGTAAATAAAAATAATATAAAAAAGAAAGACTACGTAAAAAACTTTTTAAGCGAAAACATAGTCAAAATCAAAGTCAAACTAAAAAGCACAAAATAAAATAAGCAAACATATCATAAACATAATTATGTGAAGCATAATAATATAACCTACAAATTACGTTATACCAATCCCTGCTAAACAACTAAGCCGTCCAAATTTGAATTGTTATAATCCAAAGAGTTAAGATGTAAATAACTATTGGAAAACCGAGTCAGAATTTGATCCTGGTTGCAGTGAAATTTTTACGAAACTTTTTTATAACTTTTGATTTTCTAAAAACCAAGATCTCTTTAATTTTATAAAATGATTAATACAAATAATAATAAAGCGAAAACTTAATTCGTCTCTTATTTTGAAGCTTGATCTTTATCTTGTCGTATCCCTCGAACTATTTTCGAAATCGATCCATTTCAACCACCTTAGCCGCACAAATGTTCGGTTTCTAACGATATCCACAGAATGAGCTGAGAGAACTATGTAACTCTTACAGAGAGGGTTAAGCAAGAAATGCTAGCTTTATAGAGTTTAAGCTTATTTATAATATGTTTTGGACGTTTTGGTAATTTAATTGAAATTAAATTCTAATTTCAATTTATCTTTAATTATAATTACAAATAATTCTAATTAAATACCAATTATGCCCAAATTAAATTCAATATTTCATATTGATCCTTATTTATTAAATATCTTATATTTAATCATAAAGTTTCTCAAACTTTACGATGAAGTCCAACTTGATTAAATTAACTTTGCTGTCTTTAATCTGTTCTTTATGTGAGATCTATTAGGTTTTCAAGTACGTTGGCAATGATTATAAATTATAATTCTAATTCATAATTAGAATTAGATAAATTAAAACTCATTTTAATTTATCTTTAATTCTTCAATTAAACAATTAATAATCATAGATCAAGATTGACATCTAGCAATGCGTCATGATCACCCAAATATTTAGGAATGTCAAATTGGTTTTGACTAACCTTTCTGTGCATGATTTTTTTTTCCGTGTAATTCAATCATTTCATCATACAATGTTCTGATTAGATATAGAACATGAAATTAATGTCTACTCTATTTTGAGTCCAGTCATATTAGTTCTCCGCCATTAGCTATCAATTCAATTAATGACATTTGTAAACTATTTGTAAAACGTTATTCCACCTTGGCCAAGGATTTCGCAAATCAATACTAATCAAGAACAACATAACATTCTCCCTGATTACTTTAGGATAATGAATCCTATCTAGATCACACAACTACCTTCGTATAGTTCATGCTATATCCAATGATTGTTGATTAAACGACTTATGATTAAATAAGTCATAAGTAGTATCAAAACATAGTAATCCTTATACAAGATAACTTTGGTAACCTCAAGTCAAAGAATCACTTATATAATCATCACAATGAGAATTCCATAAACATACAAGTAATGTTCCAAATAGATTTCTCATGTCGGGTCTGTTCAGTGAACTTGTTCTCTAACAAGCACCCACACTTTGTTTAAGTATCTCTATACTTTGGGCTATGAGATCGATTACTTCCTTCATAAGGAAAAACATAACGTGTGTTAGTCTTTTTGAGTTCTGTTAATGTCTAGTCTTAATAAAACTATAACTATGAATATTTTAGGGATAATACATAAATGCAATATGAATATCATAATTATAATCTCATTATAATTTCATTTGCAATGTATAATTATCCTATGAACTTTATCATATACATCTAAACATGTACAAGATAAAGAATATCTTTAAATAATTTGTCACTAAACTACAACCAAAGCAATTGGCTGTAGGGCATAAATCAACAATAACATGATGGGATTGGTTGTCAGTCGTAGAAGTAGGCTTTTGTTATTCTAAGCAGGGAAAATAAGCTTAGAAATGATTCAACCTAGTGGAGTGTTTAGGGGGTGCTTGGATAATGGGTTTGGGGAGATGTTAATGGATAAGGAATAAAAATAGTTATATAAAAAGTATTTTTAAATTCGAGATTCAAGGATTACTCCATACTCCTGAATATGAGAGGAATGAAAGTCATTCCTGTGTAACGTACAAATGTCACGGACAAGAGAGATCGCTGTCACGCCCATGACAATTATTTTTCTTTTTCTCCTTTTTTAGAAAAACAATATAATTAATTAGAATATATTAAAATTTGATGTAAAACAAAAATTTAACAAAATTTTGTTTTACATCAAATTTTTATTTTTGCTTTTTTAACAAAACAATATAATTAACTAAATATATTAAAATTAAATACAATTAATTATAATATATTAAAATTTGATGACAAAAATTTAACAAATTTTTATTTTTCCTTTTTTAGCAAAACAATATAATTACTTAGAATATATGAAAATTTGATGTAAAAAAATTTAACAAAATTTTATTTCTCAAAATCTTTAACAATTCAACCACTATCAATAGTAATGATAATCGTTCCTTTATTCTAACAAACTATCATAATTATAATGATTATATTCATTCTTATTTTTCACTATATTCATTCTCATTTTTATTACTATTGCCCTATGTGAACTAAGCACCTCCATATTTTCTTGTGTCTATAATCTAAATGTTTTTATTACAATAAGACCCCGAGCAGCTGACTCTGTTGATAGTTCACTCCATCATCTATATCATCGCTATATATGCAATGTGGAGGCTACTTTTTCAATTGAAGAATTTATCACTTTTAAAATTAAGGTGGGGGAATTTTTTAATAATGATTGAAATTTGACTAGCATTAACCCAAGGGGCGTCGTTGAGTGGCAAGGACTCATCCATCCTTAACCAAAGGTCAGGGGTTCGATCCTTGGCTTTGGGTATGGAGCAGCCTTAAATTCTTGGGCCAGCTGTCCCACCCTGTGAGGTGCCTACAAACCAGCGAGAGGATTAGTCACTGGGTTCACCGGTGGATACCCTCGTCAAAGACCAAAAAAAAAATGACTAGCATTGATCTTGAAATTTCGACATGAACACCACATATGTGAATGATGGTTAGGATGTTGAGTTGAAAATGAGGATTAGTCATTATAAAGCTTTAGGCTATTAATAATTAATTTTGTTTATTATTTCATCTCTTATCTCTTGACTAATTTAATATTTTATGTTTATATTTACCGCACTCATCCTTTGGTCCGGGCATGGGCGATGTAAATTTGTTTTGGAATATTTATTTTCTTGGGTGATTTGATACTTTACTATGAATGTATACATTTTATGACTTGATACCTGGACCATGAATGCTTAAATTTTATAACTTTGTTACATAAATGACTTAATTCCCTAATTTGCAGCTATGATGATAGTAACTCCAAAAGATACTCAAAGAATAAGGAAAAAATACAAATAATAACTAACAATAATTAAGTCTAATAGTCAAAGCTAAGTCGTTATTCTCGCATTTATGTCAAATAGTCAAATAGTCAAATTTTGAGAGATAACTTAAGCTAATGTGCTCCAAATGACCTGATTCTTTTTTCTTTGGAAAGATGAAAGTGTCCTATACAACTTTATAGTCAACTAGGAATTTTGTAATTTTTCTTGCAACTTTTAAGAAAAATAGTTTACTGCTTTATTTACTGAATTAAGTTAACTAGCCTTGAATTTAAGGATTGACTTAATTCTTTAGAGCAACTTGCACTTTTATCCCATATGACTTCAATTAGACAATTTAGAACTTCTTTAATCTTCTTTGCTCTTGCCCTTTTGATTGGACCTCCAATGGATCATAATTTGGTGTTAAAATTTTAGGGCCTTTAGGGTTCTCACAATTCCCTCTCTTCTCAAAAGGATTTGTCCTCTAATCATCACCTACTTCAAAAGGAGATAAATGAATAATATTAAAAGTAGCATCCATACTATACTCACAAGGCAAATCTAGCTTATATGCATTATCATTAATCCATGTAATCACATGAAATGGATGATCTCCTTTTAAATGCAATTTAGAACACCTTCGAATTAGAAATATCTCCTTGTGCATATGTAACCAAACCTAATCACTGGACTCAAAAACTTGTTTTCTCCTTTATTAGCTTGACATATTAATCTACTTTCTTTTAAATTTTTTTGGCCATATTTTCTCATGCATTTGCTCAATAAAATCTACCTTATTTTGACCACCAAAATTTTGACGCTCATTATTCGACAAAGGTGATAAATCCAAAGGAGTTAATGGATTAAAACCATTCATAATTTCAATAAGTAAAAATTTAATTGCATTATGAATACATTTATTATAAACAAACTCAACATATGGTAAACACTCATCACAAGTAGATAAACACATATTAACTACTTTTGTTTGCCCATCTGTTTGAGGATGATATGTACTAGAAAATAAAAGCTTTATAGTAATTTATTCTATACAATTTTCGAAAATATCTTAGGAACTTAGTGTCATGGTCATAAACAACACTTCCAAGCATGTTATACAATCTTATAACTTCCTTGAAAAAAAACAAAAATATGGGATGCATCATTGGTTTTTTGGCATTGAATGAAATGTGCCATCTTAGAAAACCTATCAAAAACCACATATATAGAATTAGTACCCCTTTTAGACCTAGGTAAACCTATCCAAAATTTCATAAAAATATCGATCAAAGGATACTTAGGTATAGGCAAAAGAGTATACAACCTATGAGGTTTACTTTAGACTTATCTTATTTATATGTGCTGATATCTTCCCGATCTATTCCAACCCTTTCAAGTGACATTTCATTTTATCTTTATTGTTATTTCTTTTGAATGTATAACATGGATTTGATAGTGATAGATTTGCGATTGATTATGATGTTCTAAACTTCTTTAGGGATTTGCTTTTGAATCAATGTTAATGTGATTTTTTTGAGTTTAATACATTGGGTGTTGTGATTTTTTGTTATATTTGTATGCTTCGGTAACAAATCGAGAGAGTGAACTAATAGCAAACTGATTAGATTAGGTAATGAGAGTTAAACAATCTAATCAATCACGCAAATAATCAAATTGGGAATTTAGACGAAGAGAGATCTCGTGTGAGGACCCTGTGGTCTACTAGTGTTAGGTTTCGATTATGCATCACATGCATCAACTATTAGAATATACAGCAGAAAATAAAATGACACCCAGAAAATACAGAATCAAACATGTGTCATTAGATGTAGTAAAACAAAACATGAGCTTAAGATGTGTACCTTACAATCTCCTCGTTCTTTGTTGTCTTCGCCTCTTCTGGTTGTCGTGAACAACAATGACCAAATGAGGACATCTCTAATGATATCTATACGAAGAGCGAAGTCACCTCTTAGGAAGAATGGCTGGAACGCAAATAAATTGCTAGCTTTGTTGTGTGTTCTTTGAGAGAGTATTTTAAAAGATAGTGAACAATTCACAAAAAGACACTTTGTTTTCTTACTCCTTTTGCACGAAAATGGAGTGTCCTGGACACCCTTTGGCCTCCCTCTAACCCCCAACATCAATGGAGAGTTAGTTAGAATTAAGTGGCTTTTAATCCCATTTAATTTAGCATGAAAACATTCATTTCTTCTTTAAAAGGTAGTTTTGTCATTTTGCTTATTAAACGGTAATTTTGCCATCTTGCTTATTAAAGGGTAATTTTGTCATCTTGCTTATTAAAGGGTAATTTTGTCATCTTACCTAATAAGCAAGATTCACATGTGTAATATGATTCACAATCAAATGACCCTAAACTACCACACTTTTGTAGCTTAGTTATGCATCTCTCATATTTTGGATCCCTATCCAAGACCATTTTACTCATTTTGTACATCTCCAATGCATGTGACCCATTAGGTTCCCGGTGATGTGGACCACTTAAATTAACACTTAATTCAAACAAGTCATAAGCGATATCGAGCAACACATTATGGCTCCCAATTGACCGAAAAGTCAGTGGTTTACTACGGACCCTGCCATAAACAATGTTCCCGTGCAATTCATACTTTCACCATTATATACCCCACTTGGTTCAGAGTATGGTTAAAGTGTCAACTTCCACTAGATAGACTACGTCTCATCTAGCCCAAGTGATGTTAGTTCTCGTCCCCGAGGCTCATTAATCAATTGGATATGTCGCTGAAGACTATCTTCATGACATTTCTACTCTAGCCAGTGATTTTTGAGTAACAACCCCGACAAGAGGCTGTGGGTATCATGTCCTCCTATCAGGAGTGGTGAATCCTTTTTTGACTACTCAATTACCTTTGAATACCTCAAGCTATACTCAATCGCGAACCTTTTGGTAACCTCTAAGAGGCAACAAGGAATGGAGTCAAAGTACAGGATCAGTATCTAAGATATCCTTGAGCACCTCAAGTCTAAGGATATTTGCACCATTTCTATGATGAGACTATCACTGACACTCGAATAGATTATCCATACGATTGTCTCATGGCAAGTTATCCACCGTACTTACTACTCTTATCAAGCATTCATATGTTAACTCTAAACAACTCATGTTTACAACTTTTGATATCCACTGCTTTATCTAATCAAGGAGTATAACATGTGTTAGTCTATCAGGGTTAATAATGTCCGGTCTCATTAATCCTATGAATAGGGATAATTTAGACATTAACATAATTATAAATGATAGGGATCCTATTATCATGATCTCATCATGATTTCCTTCATGCTATGTAATATATCAAGGACTTTATTAATTTGATTTAAGATCACTATCAATTTATAAAGAACTTGAACAATAAATTAACAAAAATTCCTTTTTATTAATCATAAATATTTGTACAATAAGTGCTAAAGGCAATTACCTTTATAAATCTTCTATAACAACCTCCCACTTGCATTAAAGCCAATCGCCTTTGTACCTAATACCATAGGTGTTGGACCCCAAATTTTTAGTGGAAATTAGAAATATTAAAATGAAATGAAATGATTGTTTTTGTATATAAATTGTGTTAGAGATGATTTTTATGCGTTAAGAAAATCGATTGATCGGTTTTGAGGACTTTAAAATTTGAGTAAATTTGTTTAGGTTATAAAAGTTCAAGAGAATGAGTTAATTGAAATAGAAGTTGAAAAATAAAAAAATAAAGAGTGAAAAGGTTAAAATATGGAAAAATTATGGAAGTTTGACTTTTCGAAATAAAAGTTGACCTTTTGATTTAGGTCAAATTCGAGAAAATGATCTTCTTGAAACTTGTAGCTTCTGTTAAGAGTTTTCCGTAGCCATAA
>JANKOD010000007.1:3797682-3807813 GCA_026284645.1 Erythroxylum acuminatum
CGGGGCCCGGTAGGCCGGTAGGACCGACCCCAGTTGGACTGGACCTTAGCAATTATTTATTAATTGATTAATTAAATAACTAATTAATTAATTAATTAATATTTTAAGCCCATTATCGTTGGAACTTTGGAAAGGGAGAAGATAGCTTTTGACTTTTCAACATTTGATTATTTAATTAGTTAAATAATCTAATGGTTATAAGCTTGCCAAATGTAAGGCTCTCATCCTAAGCTTAATGGTTAAGCAAATAAAAGGATTTGGAGGCCTCCCTTTGGTGATGATCGACGATGGCTAGGGTTAGGAGAAGAAGATACTTAAGTGTTAAGTATTGAAATGGGTTTCACTTTCTTCTTATTTTCTTAAGCCATCATCGTGATTCTCTTCTTCTCCAAGCTATTCCAGCGTCTCCTTCAGCTCTCCAGGACAGAGGTAGGCTCTAGCAGGTCTTAATCTGTTCTAGCTATTCCCGGGTTAAAAGGGTTTAACTCGGTTAGGTTTTCTGATCTCTGCGTGGATCACCTTTAGAGACAGTCTCTATTGGCTGTTTAGGTTGATGTCTTCATACCGATACCAAGATCCTGGGTTCGGGAAAGTCCCGGTGACAAAAAAGTTTTGTTTTCCGCACGTGGTACATGTGATGTACCTCCCGAGATTTTCCTACACATTGGGCGCCTCAGAATCAGGAGAAAAATATGTCCCCACATCTTGTGGGACATAGGATTCATTCGTGCTCCCTTGGCGAGAGTTAGATCGAGTCGTAGCTCCTCGAGTTTTCTTTCGAGGCGGCATAATCACTCCTTCAACATAAAACTATTTAAAAACCTTTAGTTCATCATGTGAAATAATTTCAAATCATGTAAAATAATTAAAAAATAATGCACATTGTTCACTTAAAACAATGCATGTTCATTTCTTATTTTAAAGCTACCCATGTCATGCCTAGGCTACTCCTAAACCTAGTCACTCTGATACCATAAGTGTCAGGCACCTGATCTCTTAAGATATGTGTCTGATGTCCTAAATGACATCTGAATCCACATCCCGCAAGGGTGGCATGCCCACACTAGTTACTCACTAGAAACAAACTCATTCCGTAAAACTTCAGAGCATATTTTGGAAATCTTCAAACCTGAATTACAAATTGAGTTCTTCAGAACATTTATAGCTCTATGTATCTAGTTTATTTTGAAACAAGAATCATTTCATTTTGAGATCTATTGATCAAGATATTATCAAAATACCGAAGTATGTTCAGTAAAATATCCAATTCATACTCTTCCAACTGATGCCCTTACTTTGCTTTTGATTCAATCAATCATTTTCAGATCAATACAAAAAGCTACAAAAGTTTATGTAGAGATAAATAAAAGTATTAGGAATCCATTGGTTCAAAAATTAGGTCATTTGGAGGTCGGATGACAAAGTTATTGCCAAAAGAGTAAAACATGTTCAGAGTTGGAAAACCCTTTGGGTGTGATCACGAGGAACGAAGGTACAATCGCAAGGATGAAGGTGCAATCACAAGGAATGAAGGTGGGATCGCGACCGAGCTGTCTTGCATAAACCTCCCATGTAGCATCACTACTTAAAATGGTCATATCTCCTTACTCCAATGTCAAAAAATTCCACACTTTATACCGTTGGAAAGCTAAGAAGGTAAGTTACAACTTTCATGAAGATTGAAAAGATATTTTGCCTTCTAGAGGGTCCAAATTTCCAATCAATGTAGCTGTCCTGTATATCCACCCTATGCAACATTATAGATTTCTAATGCTGAGATCTCTCAACTCTGATGTCCAAATATTTCATACTATATATCGTTGGAAAGCTAGGAAGGTAAAATACAACTTATAAGAAGACAACTTTATCTAATTCAGCCTAGATTAATACAGTTTTTTCCCTAAAGTCGGCGCACACATTTTTCCCTTATTAAAAACTTGAAAATGCTATGAACAACTTGGAGAGTAATGAGAAAATCGAAATATCTTTCATTAACATCAAAAGATAAGAGTTTTAAAAAGCTTTAATGGCATTTCAAGACACAATACATCCTTGGTTTCACAATCCAAAAATACATAATAACCAAAATATACATGAGCGAATAAAAACTTGAAATGCTGCTAAAGCCTTGGGTTTTAAATAAACTACTTCAAAATTCAAAAAGATGCAACTTTAGGGTAATGCCTTGACTTTTGGTCACTTGATCTCATGCTCCTCACCTGAAGATGGGATGCAATGGGAGGAGCAAGCATAAAGCTCGTGAGTAATAGCTTTATAATCGGTAACAAGCAAAAACCATTGAAATGTTCAATTTCATTGTAAAAATTCACATTGAATCATAAAAAACATATTTCCCAATTCTCAATTTATCAAACAATTTATAAATAACATAAATCATGCATTTAACAGACTTGTCAACACATAAGCACATCAAAATGGTTTAGGTGGATCCAAAACGAAACGTACTACACATTTTCATAAAATGGTCCTATATAGCTGTGAACATAACGTACTATCACAATCCCACTTAATAATCTTGCATAGCCGTGAACTTATGGGAGTCCATGAAGGAGCTACAAGCCACTAGCGGGCAGGCAGGAGAAGCATTTTATCAAAGTGCACTTGACTTAACTTAGGGGACTACCACAAACCCACATAATCATTCATTTCACATCTTGTAAACATATTCCCCAAAATGACACATTTTCAAAACTTGATTTCATAAATTTGATATCCTTTCAAAATCATTTCCATTTTTCATTTCATAAATCGATCAAACAATTCATAAACCAAACATGCAGCACTTTCTCAAAGCATTCAAAGAGCAATAAATGCACATTTAAGAAGTAGTTGAAATCATTTATTTCCATTACAAAAAAATAAATTAATGACTTATTAACTCAATTATAAAAATGTAACCCACCTTGAATTCCTTCCTTATAACTTGCTCAAATATGCCTCTCCTCTTGCTCCTCTTTTCTTTCTTGATTCCCTTTTTATAGGCAAAAATCCTAACTTCAATAGGGTTGCAAAATTGAAAACCCACAGAGCATATTCAATAAAATTGATTCAAGGGTACTTAAACCCATATATTTCCTAAGCTTCATGAACCAAAACCCTTCTATAAATCCAAAGGATTAAAATCGAACTTACCTTAAATCTTCACTAAATGGAAAGATTATTGGCTCAAATGGAAGCTCTTATCTTCCTCCTTCTTTTTCCCTTCTTGAGCAACCTCAAAATCTCTCTTGAAGTCTACGAAAAATGAAACCCTAGATCAAAACTCCATTCTTTTCTCTACTTCACCGAAACCTGTCTTCTTCTCTTCTTATTTTTCTTTCTTCTTCTTCTTCACTCATGTTTTTTCTCTTCCTTAGGAAGACAACATTTTCTTCTTCCCATTCTACCCTTAATGAATGAGAAAAGTCCACCTTGCCCTTCCTTTATTGCCTTATAACTTTTAAACTTAAGTGATCATCCAAAAATTCCCTTTATGCATTCTTACCACTTCAATTTAATTTACACCATACTATACTCTAACTTAATTTTAATCTCTCCTTATTCTTGCAAAAATCATAGACTAAGTTCTAAGAAAATAAAATAAATTAAAATGAATAAGCACATAAATAAAGAAAAATTTTGGGGTCCAACAGATTAAACAAGAAATGATAAACAAAATAAACCTCGGATGAGAAAGTCGGCAGTGAATCTCCTGCCAAGCTTAGAACTCTAACGTTGGCCTTCTGCCTCTACTCTACTCCTCACCCAATTGATCCCTGTTATGTTCTCTTCTTTTTCCTTGCCTCTTCTCTCTTGTTTTTGTCTTCATCTCTCTACTTCACCTTTCCCTCTATTCTTTTTATTCCAGCTAAATCTGTCTCCAGTGTGAGTGAAGAGTGAATAACGACTATCGCCCCCTGCCCTTCAATTCGTATATGCCACATAGATTAAATGGAATGTTTTCTGCTTTGCATGAGAAGTCATATTTCAATACCATGCATGGTTGCGACTTAATATGTCACAATCGTGACCTTATGACTTAGCATGACTGGATGAAGAAGCGTGAAGCATGCAGATGCTGTAAGAAGAACGTATAAAACAATGGCCACTGGTGAGGAGAAGAATGTAAAACATGTAACTAGCTAGATGAAGAACGTTGCAGCTGGCATCATGAGCATACATGGGAGTTGCATGCGGTTGGCATCACTGAGAAGCATGGCAGCTGGAAACATGCATGGGAAGCTCACCATGAGATGTATTGGATGGGCTGTCAACATGAGAAGGCATGAGCTAAAATGAGTGTGACATGCAATTAACTAATGTTTCATGCAATTAACATGAATGACCTTGCCATTAACTAATGTTTCAAGCATTTAACGTGAATGACCATGCCATTAATGTGTGACATCTATTTTCATACACAATTCTTCTTGTTTTAAATCATCCCGTCTTTCATTATTTTATGCATAAAACTTCTTGTCTTTTATGCCACATTAACAAAATAATCCAATTAATATTCATGCAATATCTGTGCCATTTTCACTCAATTTATATTAAAATTGAATTAAATTACAACCAATTTCAACATATGGACATAAGTAAAATCAAACAAAATTAGACACAAGAATTCCCCCATACTTAAACTATGCTTGTCCCCAAGCAAAACAAAGAACACTAGACCAAAAACAATGAAACAATGATTTACCCAATTAATAATCAAAGATAGCAACGATCAATTGAACAAACAAAATCTAAGAAGTTGAAAGTTATAATATTCCATGAATAAGCTATTCTTCGCAAACTTGGCCAAAATTAGCAAGTATTTCAACTTAAAGACTATTAACAAGTGTGATAAACACTCACTCCACTTTCCATCCTTTCAAGCATTCAAAGGTCTATATATTCACTCATTATTCATTTCATGTAAGGCATCTACCATAGGCTTGCTTACTAATCCAATCTCCACCACTCATATCAAACACAAACATTAATCCGAAGGTCTTCATTTTGGTTGTAATGTTGTCGGGCTAACGGTAAGGAAAAAGGAAAATTGCAGTTTAAAATCACGGTGGAAAATTGCAGTTTAAAATCACGGAACTAATTCAACATTTAAAGTAATACAAAAAAATAAAGAATAGAATACTCAATCCTTTCCTATTAATTTAACAAGATTAGTGCTTCCACCTTTTTTTCATTTTATGATTATCTTCTCTTCTTTCCTTTTCTTTTCTATTTCTCTATTTCTATTTTACTATTTTTTTTCTTTTTCTTCATCTTTTTTTTCATTCATTCATTTTTTTCTACTTGTTTATTTTATATCTAAAACAAGGAAATCAAGATAAGAGAAATACATGAGAAATAAAAATTTCTACAACCATACCCATCCCTAATGCAATAGCCAACTATAAGTTATAATTTTCCCACACTTATAACCTAAACCTAATTATATCCATTCAAATGCTTAACTTGCCTTATGGCTATAATGAAGAGGATAGATAATCAAGGTCAAGGCTCATATTTAGGTTTCAAGAAAGAAAAGGTTTCATGTTAAGCTCAAAGGGTGTTCACTAAAGGGAACATCAAGGTGGCCTTTTAAGAAAAAGGGGTAAATGCTAATTGCCTTCATCATTTCAACATTTACATAAGATTATGTGATCTCAACTAGTATTTGCAAGCAAATTCTAGAGTTCCTTAATTATAAAAGAACACTCTCAATAAAGAATACTTGAATTTGGTGTTTAATAGTTCAAAAAGGCTCAAATTATGACCAATGAAAAATATCATTCGTCTATCACAACAAGCTAATTTCCTTTTAATCGACATCTAAGTCAATTAGTTTAAGCATGCAAGTGTAGTCATTCAATTATATTATGCAATTTCTAATCTTGATCAAGTTTGTTTCATGATTTTGTATCTCTAACTATTAAATAGGAAAAACACACATAACAAACACGTTTTTTTACCACCACTTCCAACTCATGCTTAAATATCACACTATTCCTAATGTGATACATAAAAGTAAAAGAGGGGTCTACGATAAAAGACAAAAATTAACATAAACAAGCAAAAGCTTTAAAATCTAAAAGACATTAAATAAACAAGCCACAAATAAAGGGATCGAAATATGATATGAATGTGGGGGTGATCACTGCATTGAATTTGTGTGGAGCGCGGTGTATTATATCGAGGAATTAAGACATCTACAAGGAAAACAAATAAAAGAGATGGAAGAGTAAGCCTGCACACACAAAGAAAACAAACTAAGTTAAGGTTCACCAAGAAAAATAATGACCAACGGATAATTGAAAAACAAATAGAAATTAAATGGGTTGCTTCTTTAATGTCTTATTGTTGGACGCCTCAATGGTCATGCTCAAGTTAGGTACTTCAAAGTGATTGATTCCTTTTTTTCATTCGAATCTGTCTCCAAGAATCTCCCAAATACTTCCTCAGTTGTGTCCACTAGTGATTGGTAGCATTCATAACTCTCCTTAACCAAGTCTAGCTTTTTTTTCTTCTTCTTCCTACAAGGAAAAAAGAAAAACTGCAAAATTAACTTGATCAATAAAAGAACAATCTTCAGATGTAGTAGAAGTAGGAATAGGCTCAACATTATAGATTGAAAATTCTACAGTTTCTCCTAAGACAGACATGATCAATTTCCCATTCTTCACATCGACCAATGTGTTAGTGGTAGCCATAAAAGGCCTCCCTAGGAGTATGGAATGCTCCTTTTGTTTCTCCTTAACTTCCCTTATATGTAGGACAACAAATTCTATGAGAACAATCAATCCTCCAACTTTCACTAACACGTCCTCCATTATTCCTTTCGGATAATGGATTGACCTATCAACTAATTGCAAACACATGTTCGTAGGTCTCAACTATCCTAGATCCATTTTCTCATAAAATTGAGTGAGCCATAGGGTTTATACTCACTCCAAGATCAAGCATACCCTTAAACTGATCACCATTAACCTGATACTTTCGCAATAAAACTTTTGGGGTCTTTTAGTTTAAGGGTAAATGCTGCTGTAGAATTGCATTTACTACTTCCGAAAGCAGCACCTTTTCGTTAGGCTCAAACTTTCATTTCTTAGTACTTAGTACCTTGAAGAACTTGAAATAAGCCGGAATGTTCCTAATCACATCTAACAAGGAAAAATTAACATTGACCTTAGAAAGCATGCTATATAAATAGGAAAATTGCCCATCTTGTTTCGATTCCTTAAGGTGGCTTGGATAAGGAATTTGTGGTTGATGAAGATCCGTTGCCTTTAACAATTTTTGTCCTTCATTGCCATTGGTATTATGCTTAAGTTGTTTACCCTTTTGAATGTGACATAAAGAGTTTCCCCTATTGTTTTTCTCATTCTACTCATCTTCTTCTTTGGTGGGGCTTTCCTTCTCTTGGTTATAAGTATTAGACATCTCAAAAGGAAACTCAACATGATTGTCAATCACTTTACCACTTCTCAGAAAGGTAATTGCTTGGGTTGAATGGGCAACTTTCCTTTTTGATTACTATACATTTGAGCTACAAGTTGCTCCACTTGAAGCTCAATCCTTTTGAATGAATACATTCAAAAGGATTTCCTCCAAAGAAGTTTTTCTCGATAGGTTGTCATTTAAGGATCACCCTTAGAAAATGTTTGACCTCTGAAAATTTTGGTACGTGGTTAGGTGACAGCGGCATATCGGAACACTAGTTAAAATAAACTAGATTATTATAGTAGTGGTGAGTCTAGGTCAATCCCATAGAGGGTGTGTGTAAAGTTATTGAAATGAAATTAAATGGTGTTTAGGTTATGGGGGGTTGGTTGGTTTATCAAACAAGAAAATAAAAGGAAGCTAAACTAACAAAAGAAAATTAAAGAAAACATGCAAAAATGATGAGAGTGGTGAATTTGTTAGAAGTCTGGTTCTTTGGTTCAATCTCATCCTATACCTTAATTAAACATATTTTGATGATTTGTTGTTCTCAAACCTCTCATAAAAGTTATTAATCGTAAATTAATCTATAAACCCGAGTTTTCACTTAGGTTTTGTTTAACCAAGATACGATCGTTAATTAAACCTAGCCACTGAATAACCTAGGGTACGATCCGTAGGTTCAATTAGGCAACTGTATTATGAATTAGGAAATCTGATTAATCAAGGAAACAACCACGTTCGATGCGTCATTTAACCTAGGTTATATTATCCCTAATGATTGCAAACCATTAATCGCTACAAATTAATTTCAGCCTAACAATTACGGATTACATTGAATATTCTAGCAATGGGTTTGTAATAAAGCAATCCAATGTACACATCAAAATCATCTTTTTACAATACCCAAACCTATACACGTCAGATAATATAATCAATTTCTAAAGAGAGAAATAATAAACAAATAGAAGGAATGAATGGTTAACCGAGTTGTTGGCATCGATATATCCTTTAAACTAGCGTCAGAAAGCTACCCCTCCATGAATCTTTCATAGTGGAGAGCTTCCATCACCCTTTTCGTGGTCTCCCGAAGCTCTCTCTCTTTTTAGTCGAAAATACCCAAAACTTTCATCGAAAAAACATTCTATTCTGTTTTCTAAAACCCTTGTGATGTTACATGTCCATTTATATTAAAAACTAGGGTTTCAGGATGCATATATGTGAAAGTTACGACCATAACATGTTGAATCATGGGCGTGACTACTTAAGTCATACCTATGCAAGATAAGTCACAACTTTGACATGCTATGTCATGGCTGTGACTTGTATTTTCATGAATTCACTTGATTTTCTATAATATATACTCTTAATCTTCATTTATTTTTTTGTCTCCTATTAATCTAATCCTTCTTCTTCTTGCTCCATGAAGACAAGTGAATGTGGATCTTCGAAAAACGTCCCTAAATATAGTAATTTCGGCTCACTTTAGCTCCATCACTTCCGAATTGTGCCTAAAACTACATATGAACTAAAGTGAGTATCTTAAACAATTTCATGTCATTAATCACTAAGCGTAATGGAGTAAATGTATAATCACTTAAGCATATATCAATTTCTCCCACACTTAGCTTTTAGCTTTCCTCGGGCAAAACATTAAAATTAAGCTCATAGACCTAAACCATTTACTTAGTTCCTATATTTTCCAAGAATGCATAATCATAAGCAAAGATGATTGACTTTCAAAAATATAGCAAGAACTTAATATTCCAAGCTTTTACTCATGATTAATCAACATCCAATACCTTTAAAAACTGAGTAGTCTATTGGTAGACTTGGAAAGTGTGTTAACAATATGTGTTCATGGGTACAATCATCACCATTCATGATCATGTTATTCCAAAACTTTGCATATCATTTCATTTCTCCACTACTAAAATTCACATGCATAATCATGAATGAAAATATTTTCAAGGTTGTAATACAGGTAAAGGTGAGGTGATAAGTACTTGGGTCAAGTAACATCAAAGCCATTAAAGCTAATGAAACAAAGCAACACTTAATCTGACATCAAGTGCAAAACCAACCTTCCCTCACAATTGTGTACATCAATTATGATGAAATAAAAAATGATGTTTAGCAACTCAAACTGAAGATCTGATGAACAAATCACATAAAACATAACTAATCAAAAGGGATCACTCATAAGGATTGATGATAACAACACATTGAACTACACTGAATGAATTTTCAAAGACAAAATCTACCTCATATCCAATATACTCAAATAACCTATTCAATACAACTTTAGGAGGATGCATTAATCATAAACAAATTTTCAACATATATGCACTTCCTCCTTGATGCATTTATTTAAGTATTTTTTGTTGGCCCCTAAATTTTTTTTATTTATAAGCATGATTAGATTAATTTTAGGGTGTTGCTAGATTAGTCATGTTGGAATTAATTAGCATATTAATGTGGGTAAGATAATATGACATGGGCTAAGGGCATTGAAGTATTAAAGAATTGGGAGACTGCAAGGCCAATTTTGGTAAGTCACTTAAGTTTAAAAACAATAAGGCATTAAAGGAAGGGCAAGGTGGACTTTTCTCAATCATTAAGTGTAAAGTGGGGAAAAAGAAGTGTTGTCTTCTTCCTAAAGAGGGGGAAAAACGAAAATGGAAGAGGAAGAAGTGAAAT
>JANKOD010000007.1:3807913-3820423 GCA_026284645.1 Erythroxylum acuminatum
TAAACCAAGGCTTTAGTTGCATTTTGAGCAATTTATTGTTCATGTATCTTTTGTATTTTGGGATTTCTTTTGAAACAATTGATGTATTGGGGGATTGAAATGCCCACTAAAGCTTTGTAAAACTACGATCATTTGATACTAATGGTTTATGATTTTGTTTTCTCCCATGATTCTCAAGGTTGCATAAGGGGAAAATTCGTATACTAACTTCAGGGAAATATTTAGGTTGATCTGGGCCGATTTAGGCAAAGTTATCTTCTAGAAAGTTGTAGGTCTTTCTTTTATCTTTCCAACGGTATATAGTATGAAACTTTTGGACATTTAAGTCGAAAGTTATGGTCCTTATTAGGGAAGATACTCTGGAGAGTGTAGAAAGTGATTTAGAACTTTTAGGGGATGTGAGGAAGACCTTGTTGGAGTATTCATCGGGTGACCTTCTACTTTGTCTTAGTTTGCTTCGTCTTAGTTTTGCTTCGTCTTAGTTTTTCTTCGTCTTACTTTGCTTCGTCTTAGTTTTGCTTCGTCTTAGTTTTGTCATCTTAATATCTTCTGTTCCTTTTTTGATCCTTTTAGATGCCGAATCTCACTTCAAGTTCTTCATAAAAGTTGTAGATCTAGAGGATCTTTTTCAAACCATGCAAACATGAAATCAATCCGACCTCTGTAGCAAAAGTTATGGCATTTGCGCCAAGACATGTACAATATGAGTCAAGACATGAACATGTTGGATTCGTTTGACCATAACTTTTTCGTCCAACCTCCTTTTGAGGCGATTCTTGAAGCATAGGATTCCTAACACCTTTTTCTACCCTTCCACAAAAATTGTTAGCCTTTGGTGTTGAATTTCAAAATACTGATACAAAGGAAGTGAGGGTTCATAGCAATGACCCTACAAGGAGACCCGCTTACGTTTTTTTCTTCTTTTTCTTTTTCTTTCTTTCTTTCTTTTTCTTTTGTTTTCTTTTGCTTTTCCTTTTTTTTCTCTTATGAAAATTAAAAGAAACTACATCAACATGGAATTTCAATGATAAGGCATAAAATAGCATCCTAACATTAGAAGCAACCCACACATAATTTGTCGGTTAGGTGAAACATTTGGTTAGGTTTAAAATAATAAAGCATGTAATGTGGTTAATACAAAAGAAAGGCTAAAAAAGCTCAAGGGGGCTTATTAAAAAGGAAAATCATATAATGGGTATGCTATTTGGCTAATGTAGTTAGGAAAAGTAAAGAATGCCTAATCATTTCCATGTTAATGCATGTGATAAAAATGTGGTCTTGAATAGAAAATCAAAGAAAAGTTTGGATGAACTTGTTATGAAGGTCACATATTATCGAAAGGCAATGTGACTGATATGTATGTGTTAGTCTATAAAGGCTCAAAATCTCACTGGCTTTTTTTACCACTAGTCACTACTCTTCTAAAGACAATGCACATCGACCAATCACAAGAGAAAAAGTACATGATAAAGTTTGCTATGAAATTCTCTAGTCAATTCATTCTCTGCTCATGACTTTATAGTCCTAAAAGCAATAGAAAATTAGAAAATGTTTGTTTTGTTTGTTTTATTCTTTCTGTCATTTTGAATGAAAACTTTAAAACAAGTAAGAAACAAACAACTAAAAATACACTTGCATATAAAAACTAAATGCAAAGTTTAAAGAAAAGAAATTTACTTCCCTTAGGTTACCTGCCAAAAAGCGTCTTTGATTAGGTTCGTGATAGCCTGTCGCTAACTACTAAATAATAAATTCCTAACCACCAAACTGCGTAGTAAATGGTGAGCTAGGGTTGAACCACAGAGAGCTGGGATGCAAATGCTATTTCAAATGTTGTAACAAAGAAAACAAAACATCCTAAAATGATGGAGACAAGATAGCTAATATGCAATAAATGTAACCAAAAAGACAAACGCAAAGAAAATTTAGAAAAGTCTAATAACAATAGTAAAGAAGTGGGCTGGAGAAATCTTTGGGATTCTAGGATGTGTATTGATCCTTGAATCTAATTAAAAGGTACTCTCATCATAGTGTTAGCGTATGGACTCGATTAAGCTCTCAAACACTTAATTTCTCTAAAATAGGCAAAAATAATAAGCTCTAAAAATGCCCCAATCTCCACTATAAACTAGAATAGGCTCTCTAAGTTCAATAGTAAAGATGCATTAGGTACTAAGAAACAACTAACATATGCCACCTACTTATAAGCTCGAAAGGTGTAACCTACCATCCTAGATTAGTTGATTAAGTATCCTGACAAATTCAACAAACCTATTGCTACTTTCGGGAATCACTATGGACTATTACATATCACACGCTCAACCCTAGCCTTTAAATTATAAAATTACCTAAAGGGAAATCATTAAGCCTACAAGCAATTGCTAATTCTTAACATTTATCCTAAATCCCAAGCCAACCTAGACCTACAAGTACCAATTCATGACAAGTCCAACTCCATTCTCACAATTTCTATCCCTTCATCCTTATAATATCTCCAAACCCTTAAGTAGTTTAACCATACATGATCATATCAAGCATGATTGATATTAAATAAACAAAACCCATAACGTAATCATTAAACATTCAAATACCCAATAAATTTAGATCCACAAAAACATATGAATAAACTCAAAAAACCAAGATTAAAACTGGAAAATTGCAGGAATAAACATCCATTGATATATCACAAAGGTTCAGTACAAAATTCATGAGTTTCAACTATAAAATCCAACATTCATTCTAAATATTCTAACATATGTAAAAATGTGATTAACACTAAGAAAGCTATAAACTAATGAAATGAATATATTAATGCTTATAAAGATAAATCATTGAAAATGAAATAAACTAGCTAAGCATAAAGAAAATAACAAAAATTTATACGCTCCTTTCTTTCTCTCTTCTTCTTCTTCTCTCTTCTTGAAATTTTCCAAAAGTGGCAGATTGTGTAGCCTCCCTCTAGGTTCTCCTCTCTTTCCTTATGTAGTAAGTTCCATTTGGGGTAAAACTTACGATCTTTCTCTGCCTCAGAAGTCCAAAAGACTTCTCAAAAACTTAAGTTTGGAAGGTTGTCCGCATCTGTCTTTGCGTAGGCCACGATTGTGTCCTTTAGTGCACGATCGTGGCCCTGTGCTGAAGCTTCTGTCATGATCGTGGAATATTTGCCACGGTCGTGACCTTGTGATTAAGCTTCTGTCATGATCGTGGCCTTGGGTTATTTTCTGAGTCTTCTTCGATTCTCTTCAGAATGCCCTTAATTGTTTTTCCTCCATGGATGACTCTCTAAACTTTGTCAAACTTCTTCCTTTCATCATATATTTTTATTCACTCCTTTAATCTATATGTAAACACAAATGAACAAAAATTGAGTATTTAACACAAAAATTGCATAATAAAAATAAGATGATTCAATCCTATTAAATACCCCGACATTTGAACTTTTTCTTATCCTGAACCAATTTAAAAATAACCAAGATATTTTGTCAATTTGTTTTCAAAGAAGATCGAGTACATGCAATCGTTCAACCTTCGACAAACTCAAGTATTGAGCTACTACATATATCATAATCTTTTCATCAATGCATATAAACAAAGTCAAAGGTAGACACCATGGATCAAAGGTAAAATAAAACTAAGATGGATTTTCCTCACGATGTTCACTCATTTCAGTCAATTATTTAAGGTCAGTGTTTCACTCAATAGTCCCTCTAAGAGACTACACTTGTTGGACCCCGAACTTTTCTTGGAAGTTAGAATTATTAAATGAAATTAAATGAGGAAGTGGTGGTGATTTATTCATGTGCAAAGAAAAGGAATTCTTGAATTTGAAATGATATAAAAGATTAAGGTAGTGAATGTAGTAAGTTGATGACAAGTGAATAATTGATTTTGGTTTTTGATGATTATGATATTTTTGAGTAAACTTGTATGTTTGAGGGTACTATGAAATTTATGATGAATAAGTTGGTAGAAATGCAGTGGAAATGACTGGAATAAAAAGTTGAAAAGTTGTTTTGTTTTTGAAACTTTGAAGTCTGAAAATTTAGGCAGTGAATAGTAGGAAAGAGTTGAGGATTTGGTAGCTAAATCAAGTAAGTTGTGTGAATGTTTTATTTAGGCAATGTTAATTGGAACAATTGCAATGATATTTTGAGGTTAATGCATGAAATGGGTGTTTTGTGTATGTATGTGTTGTGGGTTTCATGTTTATTGTAACATCCCGGTTCTATACAAAGGGTTAAAACCTAAAAATTTGGTGCTTGTGAGGTTAATCAGAGAGGTTGGGACAACACATCTCATGCTCATGCATTATATAAGGTGCACATGAACATGAAGAGTGAATCTTTGCACATAGCAATAATTGTACATGCATTCATTAACATTCCAGGTATAAGTGTGAATAAATATGATTATTATTGAGAATTGTGATTTGTTTATATTAAAAATCTATTTAAAGAGTGTAATTATTGAGTTCGAATTTTTGGAGAATTTTGGAAAAATTTTCTGAAATTTTTGGGGGGTAATTTTTGGACTAGGAAAAATGCCAAGTGGCAAACCAACTGATAAATGGTAGTAAAATTTACTGTCAAAGAGCATTGGAATTTTGATAAATGACCTTAGGATTTTATTGACAAGTGGTATTGAAAATTAGGAGCCAATTGGATTAGAAATCGGAGACAAAATGGACTAGTTATTAAATTGGGCTAGATGGAACCATGGGAAAGTGACATGTGGCAAGTGACATGTGTCACTTGCCACACCACTTGTAATTCACGAAATTTGAAGGAAAGACCATAATTTTTGGTCTTTCACTTCTCCATTCACGACATAAGCTCCCTCTTTTCATTTCTTTCATTTCTTCTCCATTGTTCTTCTCCTTCATGATGCTTGATTCACCCAAACCTCCATCAAGTTACTTCATGCTTCCATCTTCCACTTGTTACTCCCACCATATCATCTTCTTCTTTGTCACAAGAAAAACCTATCTTTGCCTCATTCAAGATGATGAACGTGGGTTGCTTGGGAGCTAGGGTTGAGAGAGAGTTGAAGATTTGGGAGCTAAATCAAGTAAGTATCTTGTTAAAGATCATGGGTTTTGGTTAAATGAATCAATTATGATGTTATTTTAGAGGTAAATTGCATGAGATTGGATTTTGGGTATATAGGTGTCGTGTATAATCAATGGGGGTGTCAAATTTGTGTTATTAATGAGTGATGATTGATTATAGAAAGAGTATAGAGGTTGAAAGACCTTGATAAAAAGTTTGATATATGCTAGAATGGAGGGTAAATTGAGTTTTGATGACTTGATTATGTGAATTGTATGTATGGGTCATGATTGATGGAAAGCATAGGTAAAGTTCTTGCTTTTGTTGTGTATGATGATTAATATATATATATAA
Source organism: Erythroxylum acuminatum (assembly GCA_026284645.1). Taxonomy (NCBI): domain Eukaryota; kingdom Viridiplantae; phylum Streptophyta; class Magnoliopsida; order Malpighiales; family Erythroxylaceae; genus Erythroxylum; species Erythroxylum acuminatum. The sequence continues at coordinate 3,813,316 of JANKOD010000007.1, forward strand.
TGTGTTATAGGGATGCTTTGGAAGTTAGATTTTGCATATAATGATGTCTAGATGAATGTGAAAAATTGGTTATGAATGGGTAGGTTTATATGTTCTATTTTGGTTGATGATCAGGTTAGATCATAATTTGTTGTGATTCATGTATTGAGTTGATTTGGATAGAGAGTGATGAGGAAGTGAAAAGGAAGAGAAAATTTAGGCATTGGATGAGTTAGTTGTAAATTTTTAGAAGTTGGAAAATTCTGGAAATTGGTAGCAGGAAAAATTTTACTGATATAGTTTTGTATTAGCCATAACTTGCTTTATAGTTATCCAATTCGGTTGATTCCTTATTTGTCTTAAACTAGAGATATATGGCTATCTTTCTTATGAAGACATCGATTATAAATTGTGCTTCTAAGAGTCTCAAATTTTGATGTGAAAATGAGAACTGAATGTGGCAAAAATTTGGATGAATGTATATGTTTGTGTTGTGTTTTGGGTGATTATGAGCAAATATGAAATTGAATTGAAGTAAGGATGTTGTTGAACTAAGCTTGAGGGATGCATGAAAAATTTATCAACTTGAGATGTTGGATTTTGGATAAGAAGTGCTTGATATGTAGGAATAAGATAGGTAATGGAAAAAGAAGGATAGGAAATGTTTGAATGATATGATGAATGAAATGAGTTGTAATTTGAGAGTTTAATGAAATCTAATTGGTATGTAAGTTGATATGAAGTGGTTTTGTGCTAAAAGAGGTGAATTTGAGAAGTGTATGGGTGCATATGAGGTTAGAATGAGTGTAGCAACCTTGGAAGAGGCTTTGGAGGGAGTTTTGGGAGGCTTATGTTCGTTAAACGGACATTAGGTCCGTTAAACAGACCTTCTCGGGTCTAAAAAGAGCCCCAGGCCAATGTATGTCCGTTAAACGAACATGGAAGTCCGTTTAACGGACCTTCTCGGATGACATGGTGCAATTTGGCCCGTCCATGTCTATTAAACGGACATGCATGTCCGTTTAACGGACATCCACTATATAGCTACAGTAAATTACATTTTTGACCCTCTTAGAGGCTGAATCTCATTTTGAGGTCTGCATGAAAGATGTAGATCTCGAAGTCCTCTTTCTAATGGACTAAAAACGAAAGCAATTTGAAATTCTTTGTAAGAGTTATGGAGATCGCGCCAACATAGGTTCAGTTTGATTGAGATCATAAACTTGGTTGTTTCTTTTAACCATAACTCTTTCTCTAGACCTCCAAATGACTTGGTTCTCGAAGCAATAAGTTCCTAACGCATTTTACTACCTCTTCATGAAAATTTGTATTAATTGGTGTTGAATTGAAAGAAATTGATCAAAAGAAAGTGTGGGAGTCTGTTGGGACAGTGTAAATGAGATTAGTTGTACTGAGCATACTTCAATGTTTTGCTTATATTTGGACCTATAGGATTCCAAATGAGATGATTTTTTTAATTTGGAGTAAAGTATAAAAATAGGGCTACAACTAAAATGAAAAGTGATTACTTTTCTTCAAACGCCATCAAATTATAGTACCACTTGGAAGCAGGAATAATCGGAGGTGCACTATCTTTGTTTGACATCACCAAGCATCGTCGTGAGCTTGCGAACCGAAGAGAAACAGAAATCTCATGGGTCGTCAAAGCCACTGATGTAGTTTTCTCTAAAACATGCTGGATTATTGAGAAATACCAAACTTGCGCACGAACTGTTCAATGTGGTAGAAGCTGTTCGTTTTGGATGCTTACCCAAATCTTCTTTTCCTGAGTACTTTTTGTAAACTTTAACTTTATGTTTGACCATTTTTTAGACGTTATGTGAAAAACTCATTTCAAAATTCCAAAGGATTTTTTAAATTTAATTCTTTATGTCTCTTTTCTAATTAACTTTATCATTTCTATTAACATGTATTACAAATTTCATTTAAGATTTTATTTTTAAGACAAATATCTAAATATTACTATTGTCACCTTAACTCTTTCTTTTTCGTATTCCTAATTCAGCTTAATGTTTTAGATTTGAAACATACGTAACGTAAGAAATTAAAGAAAAAGATGTGAATAAAAACTAAGCCACGTATATACCTCTTCAGATGGATATGCATTAGTTATGGTGGCGGTCATGTCAAGAAAAAAGATCATGCCCACCTCTGATCAACCTTCGTAGGAGAACCTGCAATTTTCAAACGTACTTCCTGCCAAAAAGTTCAGAGAAATACCTTAGCAGCGCTCGACTAGCATGTTGAGATGTCGGAGCAAGAGCCCCATCTTTTTTTGTATAATTTTTTAATAAAGTTTTTTAATTTTGTAAAATAATAAAATAAGATATAATAAAGCGCTACAAGAAAAATGTCGTTTAGCGACGGATATTACCTACGAAAAATTTAAATATTCCGTCGGGAAGACAATTTAGCTATAGAATTTACCGACGAATAAAGGCGGCGTAAAAACAACCGTCGGTAATAATTTCTGACGAATAAAGGAATGTCCGAAGGTAAATTTACCAACAATTACATAAAAACATTTTATGTAACCGTCGGTGAATATACCGACAGTTGTTTGTGTAGTCGACCGTCGGTAAATTTCCAACGATCAAAATTTGTCCGTCGGCAAATTTACAGTCGAAATTAGCTATTTCGTCGTATATTACAACATTATCGACGGTTATATACTGACGTTTATTTTGCGGCAAATCCTGTCAGTAAAGTTGGCGACGAACTGTCAATATTACCAACAGTTTGATGTTTTCCGTCGGTAAATATAATTGATTTTACCGACACATTTTTGTTTTTCCACTAGTAAATTTATATAAAAAAATGTTTTAAATCCTATCATCAAATTTTATTTGATGATCTTATGATTGATGCATAACTTAAACATTTATGAATTATCGGTGCATAATATTTTGATTTGTTTATACATTGAATTTGTTTAAATAGAAAATTGACTGATGATATAAAGTTCTAATTATCTTAATTGATAATAAAAGCATTAAATTGTACATAATAAGTATTTGTAATTCAAATGAAATGATTACAAGTGCACTATTGATTTGGTGACTGCGGATGCTCTGATTGCTGCGATGAAGTGCTAACTCTCCCCTTCAACTCATCCATCTCATTACGGAGCTGAGCTATGTACTCCATTGACTGTTACAACTGAGTTGCCAATGTCTACACTGTGCTCCAAAGTTCATGGACTTCATTGATTCTCGACCGCTTACTAGATGTTGCTGTACTAGATGTGAAGGATTGTGAATAACATGTGTTGGCAAATGAACTTAAGCCGAATATCCTTCCACGATGGTTCCTAACACCCACTGCATGAAAATAAGTTTAAGTCTTGAGTCTCATCAACATCTTCAAACTGCTGAGATTGTCGTTGAATGCTTTCTTGTATTTGGTCGTATCAGAGGGTAATGTTTATATTAGTAAGTGATAATTATTAAGCATATATATTAAACCATAAATTTGGCATACATTTAGTTCTCTATATCGGGAGTTAACGAAAGAGCTGATGGGGTGTATGTTGGGCCCCACTTCTGAAGCCCAACATTTGGAGCCATAAACCGAAACAATCACATTACAAATTTTTTTCTAAAAAACGGATGCAAGAAAAATCGATAATCAAATCGGCCCGATTTATTTGAAACCATTTTAGTCACAAGATGCACCATTGTTGAACACTTCAGAGTTTCGGTAATCACTTGGGCCCAATACAGAACACAATGTTTGTTTTCACAACATCTTTACATTTAAAAACCGCTCCTTTGCCTTAATACAAATATAAATTACAAATTACAAACTACACATGACGCAATTGAATGCTTATGCTTAAAATGATTCTAAAATACAAAAAAAAAAGTTCCTGAACTAACTTAATTAAAAAAGTCTTTAACTATCTTGGAGTTCCAATGCCTTGCAAGGATAGCTTATCTTCTCTTTCGGCACCTGAGGAGGGAGGCGTGGGGTGAGCCAAACAGCTCAATGGCTAACATATTTATAGCCATTGTAATTGACCCAAAGTCAAGCATATATATGTATAAGTATATCTAGCAATACTAGCATTCATACTTTATTCAAGCAATTTAAACATTCATCAAATTTAGCTCAAATCACATAACACTCAATATGCTTCATACTTGATCATTTTAAAGATACAATGCACAACAAACGGCTCAAGGGTTCCATGAAACAGAATGAGGAAATCGAAGTTTACCCCATGAACAGAATGAGTCCATTTCGGAGCTCATATGTCACAAGCGGGCAGCCGGGAAAAGGCTCTTGTCAACGTGCACGTGACGAACATAATGGTTCCACTCTCGCCCAATCAGAAGCACATAATCATGATCAAAATCATTTTATCAAAATGATATGCTTTCATGCTTTTTCTTCTTTCTTTTCATTTATACAGAATGTCGTGATAGATATCAAGGCATAACATTGATCAAAAATCATAATTTAGTTATATCAAAAATCTTGCTTCTTTCATGGTATTACCAAAATAAATTATCATCATGAATTTTCAACAAATCATTTTCAAACAATTAATCACATAATCAATCAGAATGTCATACATCGTTTTAATGCATAACATTTAACACATGTTCACACATAGACAGAATTTGCCCAATCACACAAAACTATAAACATATTACCCACCTTGACTTCCTTGCTTACAGACTTGACTTGCTCAAAATGCTTCTTCTCTTGTTCCTCTTGATCCCTTTATACAATAACAAAAAATTCCACTCAATAGGGTTTGTGTCCCTCTTATCCCTCTTATCCCTCTTCTAAACTCCATGAACTAAAATCCTTTTAAAAACCTAAGAGTTTCAAAATAATCTTACCTTCATTCTTCACCAAATGAAGGGATCCTTAGCTCAAGGGGAAGCTCTTCTCTTCCTCTACCTTTTTCTCTTTTTGAACAAGTTCAAAATCTCTCTTGAAGGCTAAGGAAATTAAAACCGTAGCTTGTTTTCTCCCTCTTATCTCTTTTCTCACTCATTTCTCATCCACACATTTTGTTTCTCTAGAATCTTCTCATTCACGTTTTCTCCTTTATTTATAAGCAATACAAAACCTCTTCGTCAAATTATGCCCTTAATGATTGAGGATTGTCCCATTTACCCTTCTATTTATGCCTTATGTCTTTTATACTTAAGTGTCATTCCAAAAATATCCTTGAACATTCTGACATAACACTTTATTCTCGAAAAATATCCTCCATTGTCTTAAGTTTCTAATGCCACTGAAATCATTCAATTTAGCTCAGTGATTCAAAAGATAGACTTCAAACATTTTTTTACTGCTCTTGTCCAAAACAGTATACTATGCACAACTTCCACCCAAAACTTGAAAGTCTTGGGAACTAAATCACAATTCACTTCCTTCAGATACTTTGTAGCTCTATGTCTCTAGTTTACCACAAATTAGAAATCATCACATTTGGATTCCTACAGACCAAGATATCATCAAAACATTGAAGTATGTTCAATGGGATAACACCAGTTCATATCCTTTAAGAGCACACTCACTGTTCCCGTCCTACCTTTTCCACTTAATCTTTCTTACTTCATTTCAGATAACTTCAATTTTTGGTGGAGAGGTAGAGAAAAGTCTTACGAATCCAATGGTTCAAGAATCAAGTCAATTGGAGGTCTAGTGAAGAAGTTATGGTCAAAAGAAGCAACCATGTTTTTGACCTCAATCATATTGAACCTATTTTGGGGAAACCGCCATAACTTTCTGTAGAAATTTCAGATTGAGGTGTTATTTGGATGGTTTAAAAGAAGAATTCAAGAGCTACAACTCTTTAAGACGGCATTAAAGACAAATACTTTCATCTGAGGGGTCAAAAATATAATAGACGATATGATGTCATTTTTTAGACGAAGTGACATCATTAGACAAAACAAGGTTGGGAAAATTGTCATAACTTTTCCTACATATATCGGATTAAGGTTTTCTTATATGGTTGGAAAGAAGACTTCAAGAGCTACAGCTATTATAAAGACGTAGAAGGCAAATTCTTTCATATGAGGGGTTAAAAATGAATCAGACTATATGATGCCATTTTTGAGACGAAGTGACATCATCAGACGATAAGAGGTTGGAAAAATTATCATAACGTTCCCTACAGATATCGGATCGAGGTATTCTTTATCTGGTTGGAAAGAAGAATTCAAGATCTATAACTTTTATGAAGGCCTCAAAGTGAGATTCGGCCTCTAAAAGGGTCAAAAATGGGGCAGAAGAAGGAAGAAAAAAGGTTAAACTAAGACAAAGCAAAAGTCAAACTAAGATGAAGATGACGTCATACTAAGACGATGACGTCATTATGAGACGGAAGCCAAAACTGAGACGAAACAAAACTAAGACAAAGCTGACGTCATACTAAGACAAAGATGACATCATTATGAGATGGAAGCCAAAATTGAGATGGAACAAAACTAAGACGAAGCTGATTTCATACTAAGACGAAGATGACATCATACTAAGACTGAAGCAATCAAAAGGGCATAACTTTTAGCTCAGATGTCTAAAATTTTCATACTATATACCGTTGGAAAGATAAAAGAAAGATCTACAACTTTCCAGAAGGTAACTTTGCCAAAATCTATTTATATCAATCCCAAATTTGCCCCTAAAATTTGAAGACGAACTTTCCATTCAACATACTGCACCAATTTCTTAACTTTATGACAAATTTTGGGATTCTTAGAGACAGAATTGAAATTCAACATCTACATATGAAATGTAGCCCTAAATATCTAGTTTAATCCAATTTAAGAATCATCTTGTTTGGACAACTAGAGAAAACGTTGTGGCTGAAATACTGACGCATACTTAGTGAACATTTTCCAGATCATCTACCATTTTCTTTCAGAATCTTTCCTTAACATAACTCATACCAAAATAACCGTTTTCTACTCTATACATTCTTCATTCTTAACTTCATTTCAGATCACTATCATCCAAAAAGAAAAACATAGTCCATGATTAATCATGAGCACTAATAACGAACATATACATATGTACATATTCTTCATCAACTTAGTATACATATTCATCTTCATTTTTGCTTTCATTTCCCTTATAACTTTCA
>JANKOD010000007.1:3922033-3932251 GCA_026284645.1 Erythroxylum acuminatum
TGCGATCTGAATCATTTAGCTCTACACTAAGAATGAAACAAAGATACATAATGACAATAATTATACAAAAAAATGATGTAGCGGACAACATTTGGAATTTTTGTTTTCTTCAAGAATAATATTTTGAGGTAAGAAATAATGTGTAGGGATGAAGTGAATTATGTAGGAGTGGTATCTATTTATAGAACAAAAATTAACCATTTATTATTATTATTATTATTATTATTATTACCGTTAACTAGTCGTTATTGTATTTTTTTTTAACCGTTAACTAGCCGTTATAATATATTATTTAATTATTTATTTAAAACACATAATTGATAATAATATATATGTAGTAAAATTAATTATAGAATAATAAATATAATAGTCTTGAATATATTTTATTTATTTATTTTCTAATTTCGACGTATACTATTTGCATGGTAAAAATAGCACTCAAACGAAAATAAATTAATATGTCATGTAACATTCATATAGCATATACACATATATTACATATATATAGATAAAAACGAAAAATCCCAATCGTGCACAACTTAATGTATAATTTTATTTATTTTTAACATTTTATTGCTACGAAAGATCATCGTTCAGTTCTCAACGCGTTATATGAAGGCGGTAATGTTTTTTCTACGAATGATAATTTCCATAGAGATTATTTATGAAGTTGAAACTTGAATGTCCTATTAATCTACATGGTAACTGATAGTTCAAGGAAACTTGTGAAAACCCCTTTTTATGCATATCGATAAGGCAGATACTTTCAACATGAGGCACAGTAAACTTAGCCACATCAACCAAACAAATAGTAACACAAAAGCAATGGATTAGTATGGTTTATGAACTTGTACTCATAAACAGCAAGTATTCAACTTCGAGCATAACAAACAAGTTAAAGACTGAAATTTTGTATTTCAAAGAATCAAACTGTAAACAAAATCAAAATACTGCAACTAAGAACTTACGTTTGTTTGATGTACATAAACCTTAAGAATTTTAGAAATTAGAGCCTCGTGCTGATAACGTGTTATAAAACCGAAACAAAACTTAAGAATATTTGAGAGAGGAGAATAGAATTCTTCTTATAAATTGGTATCATTTACATCAAGTTCACCCTTCTATTTATAGTGCAAAATTTCTAATAAAATACTATCATAATAATAGAAGTGACACACTAACTATTAAGTGGTGCACTAACAATTAAGTGGCACACCATATTATTTCTATCTTTTATAACATATATAATGTTTACAGGGGTTTTTAATTTTGCTTTGGTCTTAGTCCTTATAGGAGCACACCTTGATTGAGCTCTTTAATTTTTAATGGTATTATTAATTTAGATACGATAAAACTGGATGGGTGTGGCCGGCAGGCACAGGTATGTATGAATAAAGCATCTTCAATGCGCAACATTTTTTAAGCCAAAATGTGATAAAAGTCGTCAGTAATGTTTTGAAATTTGGACCGATCATCGAATCGGAAGTCTTACTGATCACCGGTTTAATCGGTTCAACCAGTTCAATCATTGGTCGAATTGGTGCGACGTCATAATTATACAATAATTATATTTAATTATATATAATATTAATAATATTTAAAAATATAAAAATATACTAAAAAATAAAAAAAATAAAAAAATTGATTGAATGGTCAAATCAATCAGACATTTCACCGGTCAATTGACCGGTTTTGACGAGTCCAATTTCTCTGTCTAATTTTATGGTGTCTTATTGTGTCCAGTAAATCTCAACCATTCATTTATGCGGGTCCCACATAAATAAACGTGGGACCCGCATAAATGAATGGCTGAGATTCACTAGGCACAATAAGACACCATAAAATTGGACTCGTGCATATAGCCTCAACTAGCAATTTAAATGTAGCTAATGAGAAATCTCGGTTCTTAGACATTTTAATACGAAGAATGAGATGACACTCGTATTAATGTATTTTGCGATAGTCATTTGTTATCAACTACTGTTTTTGTATTGTTTACCAAGTAAGCAAATAAGTGTGGTATTAAGCTACTATTTCGATGCCATTTGTAGTATCAGATGATCATTTTTATGCTATTGTAAGATGCGTTCTCAAGTTCTTTTATAGCTTTCTATAAATATATGAGAGTTTTATGCGGTAATGTTTTTATGATAAATGAGAAGTAAAGATTTATTTTTTGATACAAGACACATGTAAAATATAGGAACAAAAATTTGTAGTTAATAAGATTTCAACTTGGTTACTACTTGTCTAGATGGTAAGGAGACAAAAAGAGTTTGAAAATAAGAACAAAGGAGAAGATCTAGTTTCCCTATTTTAGCATTGAATTTGTGCCCATCTACTTGTTGTGCAGTATATTATGGTATGCATAACTATGAACTAACTCCATGTAATATGATTTTATCAGGCATCATTGAATTGTGGATAGTCAAGTTAGAAGTAGATTAAAAAATGAATGATAGTTATGAAATTAGTTCATACACCAATGTAGGATCTATTATTGTAAATGTTGGAACATGGAGATGGGATCCGATCCTAGTCACAACGGAATAATAACGAAACTTTTTTGTAATCTTTGATTTCTAGAAAATCAAGATCTTTTTAATTCTATAAAATAATTAACACAAATCATAATAAAATAGAAACTTAATTCGTATCTTATTACAAAGCTTAACCCTTTTCTTATCGTATCCCTCGAATCGTTTTCGAAATCAATCCGTCTCAACCACCGTAGTTGCACGAATATCTGACCTCTAATGATATCCCTAGAATGGGTTAAGAGAACTATATAACTCTTACAAAGAAGATTAAGCAAGAAGTGTCAACTCTATTAGAGGCCTAAGCCTATTTATAATAGGTTTAAGATATTTTAGTAATTTAATTGAAATTAAAATTTAATTTCAACGAAACTTTAATTAAAATTAAAATAATTCTAATTAAATACCAATTATGCCCAAATTAGATTCAATGCCTCATATTGATCCTTATTTATTAAATTTTTCATATTTAATCATAAAGTCTCTAAAACTTTATGATCAAGTCCAACTTGATTAAAATAATTTTGCTCTCTTTAACCCATTCTACATGTGAGACTCATTAGGTTCCCAAATATATTGACAATGATTATAAATTATAATTCTAATTAATAGTTAGAATTAGATAAATTAAGACTCCTTTTAATTTATTTTTAATTCTCCAATTAAACAATTTATAATCATAAATCAAGATTGACATATAGTAACGCATGATGACCACCCAAATATTTAGAAATATCAAAGTAGTTTTGACTAATCTTTTTGGTTATGATTTTTTCGTATAATTCAATCATTTTATCATACAATGTTTCAATTAGACATAGAGAATGGAATTAATATCTACTATATTTTGAGTCCAATCATATTTGTTCTCTGCCATTAGCTATTGATTCAATCAATGACATTTTTAAATTATTTACAAAACTTCATTCCACTGTGGCCAAGGATTTCCCGAAGCAATACTAATCGAGAACAACGGAACATTATTCCTAATTACTTTAGGGTGAAGAATCATATCTTGATCATACAACTATCTCCATATAGTTCATGCTACATTTAATGACTACCGATTGAACGACCTATGATTAAATAGGTCATAAGTAGTAAAAAAACATAATAGTTCCTATACAAGATAACTTTGGAGACCTTAAGTTAAATGATCACTTATACAATTATGAAAAACAGAATTCCATAAATGTATAAGTAATGTTCCAAATAGATTTCTCATATCGAGTCTGTTCAGTGAACTTGTTCTTTAACAAGCACCGACATGTTTGTTTAAATATCTCTATACTTTAGTCTATGAGATCAACTGGTTCTTTTATAAGGAAAAATATAATGTGTGCTAGTCCTTTTAAATTCTATTAATGTCCAGTTTTAATAGAACAATGATTAGGAACATTTAGGGATAATACATAAATGCAATATGAATATCATAATTATAAGCTCATTATAATTTCATTTGTAATGTATAATTATCCCATGGACTTTATCATATATATCTAAATATGTACAACATAAAGAATACCTTTAAATTATATTATCACTAAACTACAACTAAAGTGAATTGTTGTAGGGCATAAACCAACAATAACTACATGTAGGTTTCAGAACATGACATGCTTACATAAGGAATTTCTTGGTGCTTAGTCATGGTATTCCTATATTAGAATGAAAGTGTTACTGCCCGATGTATAACAAGGGATGTCACCAATGAAGGTGCTCAAGTTGCTAAAGGTTAAAATGTAGCTAATATAGGTTTTAATTTATACATTGTTGCCATAAAAAATGTACATTCTTCTATTACAATAATTCTTCCCTTTGTTAAACCATTTCCTGATATTTCAAAATTTTAAATATTCAATGGCGATAATTTCAAAATATGGAAAGAGAAAATTTTCTTAATATTGGATGTCTATGGGTGATGTGTGCTTAATTGTTTATACATTCACTTCTTAACACTTAGTGATTATTGTTGTGAAATGCTTAAGATACTTAGTTTAGTTCATATTTGATTTTAGGTATAATTTAGAAGCATAAAAGTTAAAATGAGTTAAGAGCACATTCATTAAGCCAACATTTCAATTACTCTTGGGGAACAAGAAGGAGATGGATTAAGGTGAGGATTGGACAAGAAATCACAAGAAGAATAACAATTCAGCAAAACCTGGGAGATACACGGTCGTGTATGCATTTAGAAGTTAAATTTTGTCTTTCACAGTTTGATACATGGCTGTGTATCCAATCACGTACCTTCACGAGTTTTTTTTTTTTTTTTGACTTACATGGTTTGATACACGGTCATGTATCAAACTGTGTATATGCCCAAAAACCTAATTTTTCATATAAATAGAACATTTGGATGGCAAAAATGGGAGGAATCATTTTAAGACTTCATGAAGGGTTAAAGAAGTTACTCTTTGGAGATCATAGAGAGCTAAGCTTCCCCATTCCAGTTCACAGCTGAAGTCAACACTGAGGATCATTTTTAAGCATATCTTCATTGTGTATAGTTGTTTTTTCTCTCCTTAGGGATTGTTTACATTATTCTATTTCTATTGATTTAGGTATTAATATATTGATAATTAGTATTCTTGTTATCGTTTAATTGTTTATGTATGAACCCATTACTAGAATCTTAAATACAATATGTAATTATTGTGTTACAGATTTATTTGTGGCAACTAATGGTGTTAAATCATTAGGGATAACATAACATAGGTTAAATGCCAAACTTTTGTGGTTATTACCTAGATTGATATGTTTTCCTAATTTTTAATGTAGCTATCTAATTAAATCTAGAAAGCTTGTTCTAGGTTGTTCAATAACTAGGTTTAGTTAAAAAGCTTGTTTTAATTTAACACTATTTAAGGGAAAATTAGAGTTAACAGAACTTGTTAATTTACGATCAATAGTTTTAAGAGAGGTGCGAAAGCAATATGAAAATGACATATGTTCATATGTTTAATTGTGTGTAGGTTGAGATTGAACTAAGATCCAGATCCTAAATGCATTCATCACTTTCATATCATTTTTAACTATTTACTTTAATTTACTTTCGCTAGTTTAGTTTCATTTTATTTTGTTATTCAAAACCAAACCAAAACCCCCTTTAACCTAAACAATAATTTCTTTCATTGCAAACACTTTACATACACTCTTTATAGGATCGACTTAGACTCATCACAAACTATATTTTTAAGTTTAGTTATTTTTTGTAGTGTTACGATGTACTACCAATTTTGGCGTCGTTGTCGGGGAGTGTGGTACTTTAGTTTTTGCTTTTGATTTCAAATGTTGTTTTATATATATATTTGTTTGTTTATAGTCATTTATTTCTTAATCTTTACACGGTTGTTAGTTTTGGTGTATGGTAGCAACAACATCTCTGTATAGAGAACCTCTAAAATTTGATCCAGCGATCAAAAGGACATTGCAATGGTTACATAGTGAAACCAAAACAACTTAGGGAATACAACAAGGAATTGAACTTAAGGAAGCCCTGACCAATCCAAGAACTTTAAAAGAGTTGGTTGCTACTCAAGGGCCTCTATGCATCACTTTTCCAAATTCTATTGAAAATGTTGCTTTTGAGCTTAAATATGGCCTAATCTATTTTTTCCCAATATTATGGTTTTGCTGCTAAGGATGCTCATAAGTATCTTAAGAAGTTCAATTTGATCTATGTTAATATAAAACTCCAGAGGTGACAGTAAAGCAGATTATGTTAAGAGCTTTCACATTCTCATTAAAGGATGTGGTAAAAAACTGGCTTTTTGGTCTACCCCTGGAAGCATTAGCACATGGATTAAGATGAAGAGGTTGTTTTTGAAAAAAATATTTTCCAACATCAAAAATAGCCAATATAAGAAAGGAAATCTGTGGGATAAAGCAACACAATGGCGAGTCCCTTTACTAGTACTAAGAATACTTCACGGAGTTGTGTGTTAGTTGTCTGCACCATAACATTCTAGAGCAACTTATTATCAAGGATTTCTATGAATGATTGCTACCTATACAGAGGAGTTTGTTTAATGTGACGAGTGGTGGGGCATTATGTGAAAAGACTTATACGGAGGCCAGGATTCTAATTGAGCGTATAGCCTCAAATACCCAAAAATTTGGCACTTGCAACGATGTTTGTCGCATAAATGAGGTAAGTACTTCGTCTATCGAACATTATTTAGATGAGTTAATTTATTTTGTTAGAAAAATTACAGTCAGACAGGCATAGGTAAAGACATGTGGAATATGTTCAAATACAAGTCATTCAACTGATGAATACCCAACCTTACAAAAAGGGAGCATAGAATACGTCAATACTATGGAAGGGAATTTTCCTAACCAATACAACCCGTATTCCCAAACATATAACCCAGGTTGGAGAGACCGTCCCAACTTGAGTTATGTGGGAAATTAAAGAGTGGAATTACTTCCCGAATAGGCCGCAAGGAGCACAACCATTCAAATCAAGGCCACAAGCTTCCTCTACCTCAAGTATGTCGTTAGAAGATATGGTTAAGTCTATTCCAACTAACAATTTTCAAGTCCAACAAAATATGCAATAGTTTCAATAGGAGACCATATATAAATTTTAGGAGGTGAATTCTAACATTCATAATTTAGAGAATCAGATAAGTTAGATGGCAGTGGCGATAAACCCAAAGAGGAGGAAAACTACCATCATAACCTGAGCCAAATATGAAGAATGTTAGTGCAATCACCTTGAGGAGTGGTAGGAAGCTTGAGAAACCTGAAAGAATTACTCAAAGAAGGTTGGAATTGGGATTGAGATATGTATTTGTGGTGTTTCTAGTAAGTGAGTCAAGCAAAGCCAACGAAGAAGGGAAGGAAAGGCATTAAAAGAACTACTTGGCCAATTTTAAGGTTTGGGACTACACTTAGTTTAATTTCTCTTTATGTGTATGTTTGAATGGATACAAAGATTCATTTGGATATGGAATGGTTGTTTTGATGGTGTGTTGGTGTTATATTAGTGTTATATTACATGAAATTAGTTGAATATTACAAGAGCGTAATGTGTAGTGGAATTTCATCTTAGGTTTGTTTAAACCAATCAAATTGTTTAAGTCTTAACTTAGCCTACAAACCCCTTAAATTGGGTGATTTCAGTTGCACATGAACATAGGACTAGAAATCTTTAGGAGAGACTCTGACTTAATTCTGGCTTTATGACATTAGAAATTGATGACCTAATGTTGCCCCTATTTTAGAGCAACTTGTGATTTTTAGTTTATATCTCATGATTTAGAAGTCTCAATAGTTTGCTTTTTATGCTTTGGAAAATAGAGACATAGGGGAACAAATTCCCAAAAGAACTCAAAACCTAATTCAAATGTTTTCTATATGGATATTACGGAACAAGTAAAGGTACAAATGATGAGTTTCTGTGACGATTGTGACATAGGTATCGCGATCGTGACCTAGTAGAAAACTCTTCTATCATGACCATGACAATTTAGACATGATTGTGACCCTGGAGAAAGGTCTTTTGTCACGATCGTGACCTTGTTTTCCTTTTTGATTTTTATCACATTTTACCTGAATCTTTTTGAATATGTATGAAATTTTGCAAAAACCTAGAAATAAATGAAATAGGACTTACCATATGTGAACTGGGTGATTAAATATTGGAATTTAAAAGTGAGCATAATGCATGATAAAGACAATTTACTTGTATGTAGATGATTTGTATAGATATTTTTTACTCATATGTGTGTAGTATGCACTTCAATGCAAATTTTATGACTTTAAGTGAATATCATATGATGAATTATGAAATGGTCAAATGGTTAAAAGAAATGTTAGAATGCCAACTCTATTGTCTTAGTGTTGGATAGATAGTCATGCCTATATGGTTATAGTGGACCTGCTACAATTTGACACTAATGGTGTCTTCATTTCGAGACTATAGTGTCTTTATAGTTTGATGCCTTCAGGTATCCATAGTTCGATACTTTTGGATATCCACAATTTTATTAACTTTGTATATCCACAACTCCCATTATCCATACCCATAGGAATGTGTAGGCTTAATGGTTATAAATAAGAAATATAATATGATAACATAAATAATTGTTATTGATGAGCATTTGCATTTGCATTGATAATTTCTATTAAAAAGCATCGAATATCAATGTTTGACTTATGAATGTGAATTTATGGTATATGAATAGCATATGGAAGCATGCTTGCATTATGTACTTTGATTAAGTATGCTATCACTATTTATATGAATTGTGATGTTTATGAATATGTATGCATGGCAGATGACTGTTGTGAGTGGTCATCCAAACTAAGTATTTTCCCACTAAGCTTTCAATTTTAGCACAAGTGTTAATCCTTGTAGTCCAAGTATTATGAGTGAAGTATAGGGGACATCTGGAGGGACCAAGTCCAACCACTAGGAGTAAAAGTACCTTTGGAATGTGTTTTTTTCTTTTAGTTAAAGATGATTGTACATGTAATGAAGGACACTGTAATGTTTTCTTTTGGATTATCATGTAAATGCAATGATGTAATACTACTTTTAAAGGATAATGTTAAGTGATGTGAATTTGTTTTGACGTGTATATGTATAACATTGAATAGAAATGTATGTCATTAATGTATGTACAGGAAATTAGTTGCCATATGTTTGGGTGGTTATAGGTTCGGTATAGGGGGTATTACAAATAAATCTTGTATAATGTTATCACAAGAACATTATGTTAAGAAACTTCTTAAGAAGTTTAATTATTTTAAGGTGAAATCAATTTGTACTCTTTTTGATGTTAACACTCATTTGATTAAAAATAAAAGTGATCGTATGGCTTAATTTGAGTATGCTTCTATTATTGGGAATTTGATGCATTTAATGAACTTTATATGATCTAATATTGCTTGTGCTGTATGTAGACTGAGTAGGTATACTTATAATGCCAATCGTGATCATTAGGTTACTTTAGTCAGACTGATGAAATATTTGAGGGGTACTATGAATTATGGTATTTTGTATAGTGTATTTCCTACCATATTAAAAGGGAACAGTAATGCTAACTAGATCTTTGATTCAAATCAGATAAAATTTACTAGGGGATATGTATTTACTCTTAGTGGAGGTGTAATAACTAAAAAGTAAGTAAAACATACTATTATTCCTAAATCGATAACATAATCCGAATTTATAGCCCTAAAGTTGGCCAAAAATGAGGTTGAGTGGTTAAGAAACTTTTTAGCAAATATTCCTTTAGGAATAAAACTAACACCTTTTGTGTCTATGTATTGTGATTGTAAGGTTGCAATAGCCATTGTAAGAATTAAAATTTTAATGCCAAAAATAGACACATTAGTTTGAGACATGAAGTGTTAAAGCAATTGCTTAAAGATGGACATATGTCCATTGATTATGTAAATTCAAAAAAGAATTTAGCCAATCCTCTGAGTAGACCATTAGGAAAGAAAAAAATATATAAAACGTCTAGGGGAATGAGACTAAAACATACTCTTATTGTTCGTTTCTTGATTTTAAGTGACAACCTGGATAAACTCGTTCAGGCTTTTATCCAAAGAAGGCTTGCTCGGTGGATTTTTATTTGAGGATTGCTTTTGGTAATAATTTGGCTTTTAAAAATTTTGGTATTATAGTTGGGATTGCATTGGTGGATTGTTGGTCTTCCATGAA
>JANKOD010000007.1:3980763-3994262 GCA_026284645.1 Erythroxylum acuminatum
TTGGCGATGATCTTATAAAGCACATTACATAACGCAATAGGCCGCAAATCCGTCATACTACTTGCATTATCCTTCTTCGGAACAAGGACAATAGTAGTATTATTTAACCCCTCAGGAAACTCACATTTATCAAGCCACTCACAACTCTGAGTAAAAATATCATCACCAATAATACTCCAACACTTTTGAAAAAATGCCGGATTCATGCCATCTGGGCCAAGTGCTTTATCAGGGTGCATGTCAAAGATCGCTTTCTTAAATTCTGCCTGGGTAAAAGGAGCTAGAAGCTGAGCATTATCCTGATCACTCACTACCGGATTAATACATGAAAACTCATCAAAGTTATGACTTCCAATAGGAGTGCCAAACAGGTTCGTAAAATATTCCAAAACAATGGTCGCCATAGTATCATAGTCCGAGCATAAGTTACCAGAGTCATCCTTCAAAACAGAGATCTGATTAACACGCCTACGCTTCGACGCCTGAGCATGAAAAAATTTGTCATTCACCTCACCATGATTTAGCCAGAAAACTTTAGACCGTTGTTTCCAATAAATAGCCTCTTGAGCCAATAACCTGGACAGTTCGGTCTTAAGGGTCAACAAGGCTGGATCAGCTACATTCGTATTACGCAACAAATCCATCTGTTTCTTAACTTCCACAATCCGACCCCTAGTCGAGGAAACCAACGCCTTATTCCATTCAATAAAAGAATCACTACAAGCGGCAATTTTTGCCAAAACACTAGGATTAACACAGCTTGTCCACGCCCCAGCAGCAACCTCCATAAACCCAGTTTCAGTTAACCATTTGTTTTCAAACTTAAATCTGCTGAGCTTTTTCACCGGAAAACCAATGTTCGCATAAAGCTTTATTGGATTATGGTCCGAATATGGGCTGATAAGGCTGAATAGCTTATAATAGGCAAAATGATCAACCTAGGCAGCGGATATGAAAGCTCTATCCAGACGCTCCATAACAAAATCATGTGAACCCCGCCCACGCTCCCAGGTATACCCACAACCAGTGAGAGGCACTTCGATCAAATTACAGTCAACAATACAATCCCGAAATCCCTTTAAGAGAGCGCTAGGATATTCATGCCCACCAAGTTTATCGAAATCATACATTAAGTTATTAAAATCTCCCATACAAACCCACGGGAGAGAAGAAAGTCGCGACAGAGATCTCAATAACGCCCAGGTGGAACGCTTGCGGTGTCTCTCAGGGAATCCATAAAAACCTGTAAACCTCCATCTAAAGTTGTCTGAACAAACAATCTCAACATCAATGTGGTTGCTCGAGTAACCCAGAACAGAAATATCTTTATTAGAATACCAAAGGAGGGCGAGACCTCCACTACGACCGATTCGGTCTACACAGAAGCAACAATCAAATTTTAAACTAACACGAATCTCCTCCATTCTAGCAGAGGAAACAAGAGTCTCACAAAGAAAAAGAAAAGAAGGCCTATGCTGTCGGACAATATCCTGTAACGCCGTGACTGCACGAGGATTGCCCAAACCTCGGCAGTTCCACGCAATGCAATTCATGGTGAATGGGGGCCTCCTGAAAGAGACCGGCCGATTGAGAAGAAAATGGAGTTGTACCACTGTATGAGGAAGCAGGGGTGCCACCATCGGTGTCCCCATCATGATGATTCAACCTGGTTGAAGATGGGCGTTGACATTTTTTCGAGTCATCCACCTCCATGACAGAACCTTCCTTCGTATTAATGGGTTCAACCAAGTTGGTGGGTCGGGTTGTAAGATCTGGCCCAATCTCTGAAGAGGCCACAGCATGAGGCCCATGTGTTGGCGGAAAGGAAAGCTGCCGAGGATAATAATCATAATTATTAAGAATCTTCATCTTCGATCCACCCACCCTATCTCCTGTTTGAAATCCCTGATTCACGGAGCTAAATCCGGTGTTTCCTTGTGTGGAGGGATCTCGACGCCACTGATTTGGCCGGTTTTGCTGTTGAGCCCGTATCTCGGCGCGGATATCCTCCGTCCATCCCTGTTGAATCTCTGTCGCCGGCAACTCCGTAAGCTTTGGACAATGAGTGTCGCTATGTCCAATAATACCACAAAGGTAGCAGAGAAGAGGGAGCCGTTCATAACTGAAAGAAACTTCAAAATGAGTACCCCCTTCCTTTCGGATCTTCTTGGTACGCATCAGAGGTTCTGTAATGTCCAACCGAACTCGAATCCGCATGTAGTTGATCATAGAGCTCCTCTTGTGGCCCGAATCATAATCCAGAAACTTACCCATCAGATTCCCAAGGTTCCGAGCTAGTGTTTCTGAAGCAAAGCCAGGCGGAAGATCGTGAACTCTAACCCAGAAATCCGCAGCGTGGAATTCAATATCTTCTAGATTCTCACCTTCCCGCAAATGATGAATGAGCAGAAGAAAATTGTTAAAGCTCCAAGGACCACCAGCAACCATCTTTCTCAAATCAACCTCATGAAAAAACTGAAACAGGTATAGACCATTTCCTCCTATCGGTTTGATGCACGCATCCTTAATCGGCCGCCAGAGGTTCAATAAGGTCCTCTCCATAGCTTCAAAATTGATCATTCTTTCCCCAAGAAACCGACCCACCAGACTCAGCTTATAGTCTATTTCCAATCCTCCCACATCAGAAGCTTGGACCACCAACTCCTTGTTCTCTTTGTCGTTAAGGGACAATCGATGAAACTCCGGCTCCATCACCACCAAACCCAAAGAAAACTCTAATAGAACCAAACAGAACACCACAAACTTGACAAGCAAGATGGGACATGCACTAGGGCATGACGAAAACTAACACTCGAGAGAAAACGAGGCAGACTTCCTAACTAGATAGAGACAGACATTTTACTGCTCATAATTTTTATATGCGAAATTCTTATATAATTCAATCATGTATACTGAGACAATACCCGAAATTCACTTTATTCTCAATTTGTTCAACACCAGAAATAACTAAGATGAAAGGCGCTGTAATTTACATGTCAAGGGTATTATAAGATGGCTCAAGTATTAGAGAACATTTCAGGAGGCACATACAAGCCAGAGTTAACGTGACTGGTTAGTGGGTATATGGTCTTCTAGAGCCATTTGAATAGCAAGCCTCCATGAGTAGCAAAGAAAGGAGCAAAAACCAAAGACTCTACTGCCATGAGCTTGATGAGGATATTGAGTGAAGGACCAGAAGTGTCTTTGAGGGGATCTCCAATGGTATCGCCGATCACAGCTGCCTTGTGGGGTTCTGAACCCTTAGGACCCAATGTTTTAGCATGCTCGGAAGCACCAGCCTGAAGCACATGAAGTAGCCGAAAACATGAAAGATTTTATAATGAATTGGACTGTTGTAATGAAACAACATTACCTCTATGTACTTTTTGGCATTATCCCATGCTCCTCCAGTGTTGGAGGCTGATATTGCAACCTAAGAAATGGAAGACAACAATGAACATCATACAGAAGTAATGGGACAATTGTGTTCACCAGTGTCTCTTGAAGATACAATGATGGGAAGGGTGTTGAGTGAGTGAGGTTGTCGGAGCAAAAGCAATGAAACTTTACCTGGACACCAGAAACAAGGGAACCAGCAAGAACACCAGAGAGAGTTTCAACTCCAAAGAATGTTCCAGCAATCAGTGGTGTAAGCATAACCAAAGCGCCAGGCGGAATCATCTCCCTGATTGAGGCATCGGTTGAAATCTTGACACAATTTGCATAGTCTGGTTTGGCTCTACCTTCCATAATACCTGGAATAGAATTGAATTGTCGACGAACCTCTTCAACCATTTTCAGGGCTGCACTACCTACACTTTTCATTGTCATAGCTGAAAACCAGTATGGAAGCATGGCCCCAACAATAAGCCCAATGAAGACCTTAGGAGTTAAAACGTCAACAGTTTTGATGCCTGCCCGGCTAACAAAGGCACCAAACAAAGCAAGAGAAACAAGAGCAGCTGATCCAATAGCAAAACCCTGAATCATAATTGTAGAATGTTAATTTTAATGAGCATCGAGCTACAGTAAAGTGGTAGGGAAAGTGATTAAAAGTGAGAAATAATTCCCTACCTTGCCAATTGCAGCAGTAGTGTTTCCCGCAGCATCTAGAGCATCTGTTCTTTCACGTATTTTGTGGCTCATTCCAGCCATTTCAGCGATGCCCCCAGCATTGTCACTTATGGGTCCATAAGCATCAATTGCAAGACCCGTGGCAATGGTGCTGAGCATTCCCAGAGCAGCCACAGCAATTCCATACATGGCAGCCAGGCTGAAGCTTACATAGATAGCAATGGCAATGGCAAAGATGGGAATGATGACCGATTTGTATCCCAGAGCCAACCCAAAAATAACATTTGTTGCAGCACCAGTCCTACAAGAGTCTGCTACATCCTGCACTGGACTGCAGATTTGAATCGTATAATTATTTTGAGAAAGTATAATTATTTTCCGAAACTTTCTCCTTATGAACATCTCACATTTGAACTCCACAGATCGTGGATGCTAGCGTTATAGAAATGCTATATGCGTGCATTATCCCGTATACAAGATATTTATTTACCTGTAAGCATTGCTAGTGTAGTACTCTGTTGTATATCCAATAACAAGTCCAGCCCACAAGCCAATTGCAACGCAGAAGAAAACGTGCCTGCAGCATCATAAGTTTCAATGATCATGACAAATTCCTAATAGGAAACTATTTCAGAAAAGTGGATTATAACCTACCAGTTCTTTACAACCTTCTCAGTCCCAAAGTTAAAGAGAGTGAACTCGGATGGTAAGGCAAAGAAGCTGACCATGGCTATCCCAGCAGTCATGAGAATGGTTGAGACCAGAAGTTGTCTCTTCAAAGATGGTTCAATTTCAGTCACATCCTTAACCTCAAACATATCAGTTGCCAAAAGTGTTGTTATTAAACAAACCACAATGCCAATGGAACTTATGATCAATGGATATGACATGGCCGTGTAGTCATGGCTGACACCAAAGGATGATATTGATGCCACAAAGAGTGCAGCACATGATGATTCGGCATAAGAACCAAAAAGGTCAGAACCCATCCCAGCAATGTCTCCTACATTGTCACCCACATTGTCTGCAATAACCTGCATAAGAACCAAAACGGTTATGCAGTGGAAATTGCGTTCTTAGATATTTCAAAATGATCACAAATTACGAAAACTTTGTCAATGAAATTGGAACTAGGCAGAGAATAGTTAGTTTATAGAGTATCAGATATTACAGCTGGGTTCCTGGGATCATCCTCGGGAATATTTCGCTCAACTTTACCAACAAGGTCAGCACCAACATCAGCTGCTTTCGTGTATATACCTCCTCCAACTCTGCCAAAGAGAGCCATTGATGAACCCCCAAGACCATAACCAGTTATGGATTCATAGAGTCCTTCCCAGTCATCTCCATAGTAGAGTTTAAAGAACTGGATGGAGACAAAGAGCACGAAGAGGCCATTGGCAGCCAGGAGGAAACCCATGACTGCCCCAGAACGAAAAGCTATGATAAAAGCCTTTCCGACACCTTTTCTTGCTTCCAGAGTTGTTCTAGCATTAGCATAAGTTGCAATCTTCATGCCTAGAAAACCTGAAAGGACAGAAGTAAAAGCACCAAGCAAGAAAGCAATAGTGCTAAAGATGGCATTGGCCAGAGCAGGTTTGCAAATGTTCCCTTTGTTATATGTGCAAGGTTCACTTTCGGTGCTGAAGCCATTAACAGAACCAAGAAAGAGGAACATAATGGCAGCAAAAACTCCCGTGAAGATTCCAAGGTATTTGTACTCCGTAAACAGAAAGGAGGTTGCTCCTGTGGACATGACATAAGCCGAATAAGAACAGATAGCAGAGGTTCTTGCTAATCGTCATAAAAGCAGTAAAGAAGAGAAGAACTGATGGTAAGACAATTGTCATAGGATTGAAAGAATACTTTGGCCATAGGACTGAAAGGAAGTGTTATAGACAATTCCCAACCAAACCAAGTAGCAGTCTCTGCTGTTTGGGAAAAAAAAAAAGTAGACATCCCTCTGTCCACAGCTGACATACTCAAAAGAAGACATCATCTGAATTTCGAACACAAAATACAAAACAGAGGAACACGTTTGCCGCATAATCTAATAGTTTTCTTTTTCACCCTGACCTGTATGTACAACATATATATTTATACAGGAAGAGAGAAAAAGACAAGCGGAGAGAGAGCTCACCGAGTGAAATAGCATTCTGGATTTCAGCACACTTGATATTAACCTCAAGATTGTTAACGCCATCTTCTTCTTCTTCTTCAATTAACCTATCATTATAACCGTCGCCAGACTCACCAGAGACTCTCACCTTTGACACCAAATACCACTGAAGCAAAGCAAATTTAATTCCAACCAAAGCAGCCACAGGAATCAGAACCTGCGCAACACCCTCACTCAGCACAACCATTTCAAACACAGCCACACGAACTCACTTGGTTTCTTGAGGAGTAGTACAGAAAATATGGCAAGGCCAAAGCTGCCCGGCTTTTCACTGCATGGCTTTATGGAATCTTCAAAGCTGGTTGGTTTGATTGGCTGGTGGAGCAGACATGATACTTCTTAACCGTTAGCTAGTTGGTTTGATTGTCAGTTATGGGCTTTATCACTGTCTTTATCCTATGCAGTTTTTGTACATCAGGCTCCTCATTCCACACTTTGTCACTTTGTAGGGTAAGGTTGGTAGGACTTATAGGCTAAGGCTAGATAAGGATGGGGAAACAATTCAAGCCTTGCTTAATGAATGGAGATGGGGTACGCAAGAACTGCTGTCTAAGTTTCATTTTATCACGGAAAGAGAATGAAAGATCCAATTTTTAATGTTCAGCTCATGATATTTACTGTGGCTCTTTCTTCTTGTTACTTGTTCTTTGTTAAAAGATTATGATCAAGACTTTAACTTTTTCCTCCGCTGAGTTTGATCCGCTGACCATACAGTACTTAAACGCGGAAACATCCCAGTGGGTTAAGACTTAGTCCTATTGAAGACTCTTAACGATTAAGAAATATTCATCCACAAGCTACCAAAATTGGTAGGAAACCTGACGTGGACTAGACTGTGTAAGGCGTTCCGTGTTTCGTATCTTTGAAACTATTTTATGTAAATCGTGATTGCTAATGAAGTTCCAAAACGTAGTTTCTATTTCTGAAAATGACGTTGACAGAGCATGGTCAGAGGAAGTTGGACGTAACCATGGGTATTTTTATAGAACCATGGATTCAGTTCTCATGGTTACGTTCGCTGCAAGTTTCAAACGAAGCCTAAGTTAATATAATGAAAATACACGTGTTTGAAGAGTCTGGTCTCCCTTCCCATCAAGATATTATAAGTGAAGTGAAAGAGGAGGCTTAAATTCCCTCTTATTAATATTATAGTGTTTTATTGTGTTCAATAAATCTCCGTCATTTATTTATGTGAGTTCCGCATAAAATTCACATAGATCCCGTAAAATAAATGACTGAGATTTCATAAGACAGAATAATATTGGACAAAAAAAACTGAACTCCTAGCAGGTGAGCTTTACGGAAATAATTCAAAGTAGCGGTGGTGACTTGTCTCCAAAGAAAAGGTATTGCAGGATGAGAAAAAACATGACCAATCCCCATCTCAAAAGCTCTACACAAGATGAGGTTGCCACCGTGTTCTTTCTCATTTACACGTTTGGATGCCAGGTATTCAAATGGTGGAAGCACCTACGTTCTACTCAAGCTCAACATTTTAATATTATATTCTGATTGGATAGCTTAACTACTTCATAAAATTCAACAAAACTAAGATATGCTTTGATTTCCAAGATTCTACATGGAGCTGACAAGTAGCACAAATTAAATAAACTTAGTTATTACAGAAATAGTGAAAAATCCAATTTGATAACTGGCACTTTCAGGTGTAAAACGTTGAACGAATAATCTACTTCCAATAACCATGCATTCCTCTTTGGCAACAGAGAATGGTCGACGACCCCATTTGCTACAGTTACAGATCCCATCAAGGAGATGCGAGAATTGCATTCCATCTATTAAATATGTGCCAAAGAAACTCATCCTCCTGTCAAAAAGTTTTAAAATGTGCACATTAGCTTCGAGAGGTAATTGATAGATCTTTCAAAGCCACAACATATGACCACAATTATAATGACTGCAATTGTGGGGATGCCCATCCAGGCAAAGGTGCATGAAAAACCAGAGGACGACCAGTAATAGGATGTTCAAAAGATAAAGTCTCGGCATGAAGTTCATGTCTGTCGTATATTTTCCCTTTCCACTCATACACGCCTTCATACTTCACATCCCCTCTTATAGGAATTCCAAGATACTGACAATGCAAGCGGATTTGATGTGTTCTTCCACTCCGAGGAAATGCTCGGACCAAAATCTCATCCACTTTTGCTTCTGCATCAATTTCAGGTCTTTTTTCATCTACTACAATGGTTTCACCTTTCTTACATTCGTATAGCTCTTCCAATTTCCCTTGTCCATTGACTGATAACAATTCAAAAGAAGTTTCCATGTCCCTGACTACAGACCCACCTGGTAGTGTCCGACCTACATCTGATGCAGCATATACACGCCAAATTCCAAATTTCGACCGACCATGACCTGATTTAACAGTAATGTTTTCCCATTTTGGTGCTGAGCCAACGCACTGAGCAATGTATGTTTTCCTAACCTTGTGATTGGTAAATGCCTTTACAAGCTTAGAAGCTACTTTGTGTGACTTAGTAATTAACATTACACCACTTGTATCACGATCAAGTCGATTGGCAAGATGAAGCTCTGGCTGGCTGACTTTAAAATCTGAAATTGAAACTTTACCCAAATTAGTCACTTTCAAATTGAAGGTCACTTCGAGGCTCAATCAAAAAAACTTATCCTTTTCTGATATGTCAAACTGCTTCATGTCTTTGATACATGCATCAAAAGCAGAAGAGTTTATTGCTTATAGCACCAGACTACGGCCGTTACAAGATCCAGAGTCTAAGGATTTGGAACAGATATATAATGAAAAAGATTGGTTTTTAGTGAAACCATACAGAATCCTAACCTAAACTGCTTTGCAACTCTTTCCAATCTATGAGCTTGTGGGAGTTTTGTTTGCAGAGCTCCCAACTGTTTATCACATTAAGAAAAGGCGTTAGCCGAACCCCCCACCTGGAACAAAAGCAAACGATTCACTGCCTATCCTAACAGCTAATGTCATACCATTAATGAGATATTGAGAAGAAGACAACTACATATGCAGCTTATGAACAGTCACATTCAAAATTAAATCCAGCAGTTGTACCAAATTCAATTCAGCAGTTGTTGCTTAGCTAATTACAAGATGGGAATGTCCCATATGTTTGCTCAAGTGATCTCAATCGTTTTATATATATTTGTGTGTGTGTGTTTGTGTGTCTATTGCACGGAAAAGGTTTTAATAGCATTGGATGAGAAATATATCCAGTCATTGCTCAAACAAGAAGCCGGCAATTGTGGCATATATTTCAGTATCAAATCAGAAACTTCTAACGTTCAACAAGAACCATGGGAAGACAAGAAAATCCTATCAGTTAGAAAGATATAAAAGAGGAGCATACCATCGTTGAGTCCAATTGACTTTGAAGAATCAACACAAGCAGTAAGGACCTTTTCCAACATAGTCTCACAGTAAATTCCCTGAGGTTTATTGACTACAATGAGCCACTGATCTTCGTACAGAACGTCACTCATTGAGAAAGCGAAAAGGCTTGATCTTGAAGAGGCTGCCATAGCTCTGGCTAACTCTATTTCCTTCGAGATTGGAGGGAGGGGAGGGGAGAGTGGTGTGGGATAGTTTTGTAGTTCCAGAGGTGTGCTTTGGGAAGTGACATCTGAGGGCTCATTTTGGGACGACATGGAACTGCTGTAAGGACAACAGATAGAGAACGTCAAGAGCTTTCTGGGAATTCCCGATAGGGGTTTCGGAGTTGGGGAGAGGGTGGGCTTGAGTAACAACAAGCAGGCCATTGATGTGCCTGATCGTAAAGGTTAAACGTTGGATATCTTCTTAGTTCTTGCCTATGTTGGTGGGCTTATACATTAGAATGCAGGACTGGTGGTCTTAGTCCAATTATTAGGTAATCAGGTCTTTCTTGGTCCTTAAACCCTGAAGCTGACTTACATGTTAAACCCTTAGGTTATGTTTTGTTGGGAGTTTATTAATGAAATGATTATTTTATTATTTGTTATAAGAGTTTATAATAGAATGAAATAGAAAAGGAGGACTTCATATTTAATTTAATTTTATTATAAACTGTAAAAATGATAAACCTCCAATTTAGAGGGTTTATGATAGAATGTAAAATGATAAACAACTTTTTATTATATTACATTATAAACTTTTCTTTTAAACTATACTTCACTATATTATATTATGAAATCTTCCGCCTCTCTTAAATAATAATTTTCAAATATTACATATATTTATATTTTATTTATTATAAATCATTTCATTATATTTCATTAAAAATCATACTTTTACCCAAAAATAGTCTTATATTTCACTTACTATATTGGATCTTTTACTTTTCAACAATAAGTCTTTGTGATGAGCTGGTGAAACTTACGAGACAATTTTGTGGGGTTTGTCAAACAGCAAAAAGAGGATTCACCTTGTTAACTAGGAGGAAGTCTATAAACCGAAAGAGAAGGGGGGTCTTGGCATTTAGAAAATTCACGAAACCAACGATGCCTTATTAGCGAAATTAGGATGAGCTCTGATTTCCAAGCCTCATGCCTTATGGGTTAAAGTCCTCTCCGCCAAATATCATTTTGATGCTATCAATATCCTCACAAACAGTGGTTCAATGCTCTGGAAGAGCTTAAAGGCAATTTGGCACATAGTTCTACAGGGCATGAAATCGATGATCGGTGATGGCCATTGAACTTGCTTCTGGATTGACTATTGGATTACGGGAATAAGACCCCTGCTTAACCATGTTACATCCCCAATCCCTGATTCCACGCTCAACCTTAGCATCCATCAATTTGTCGACATTGACGGTAATTAGCATTGGGACGCAATTCAATCTTACCTTCCGATGTTGATCTGCAGATTAATAGCAGGTACGTTTCCCCTGAAGCCCTACCTAGGGCAGGATAAGTTGATCTATGGACTTTCTGACATTGGAGAATTCTCCGTAGCTTCCACTTATTCCATGCTTTTGGACGATGAAGATGCCCTGCCTCATAGGGTTTGGAAGGAAATATGTCAATGGAAGGGCCCCCAACGAATTCGCTCCTTCCTTTGGCTCCTTGCACAAGATCGGTTACTCACTAACCAACAACGAGTCCGCAAGAAGTTTACTACGGACGACGCTTGTTATCATTGTCAACTCGATGAATCCTCGTTACACGTAATGTGAGACTGCGTCAAAGCCCACCAAGTGTGGATCACATTCCCTCCACACATAGTTTTCACTGACTTTTTCACTATGCCGAATCGGGAGTGGCTCGTTACAAATCTCCAACACCATTGACGAGTACTAGGGCATGATTGGTCGATCCTTTTTGGCACCACTTGCTGGTTCCTTTGGATATGGCAAAATATGACCCTCTTTGATAAACATTTTACTTGGCCTTCCTCACCAAATTATCTCATTTTGTCTTATGTAGGTCTGATCCAACAGGTAGCTGAGTGGCACAGTCAAACTGATTCCGGTCCTCGCCCTCGACAAGAGCAACTTATCGGATGGTGCAAACATCTTACTGGGTGGGTAACACTAACACAGATGGCGCAACCAAACGGTCCTCATCCTCGGCCACAGCAGGTGAACTTATCCGGGATAGTGTAGGCAGTTGGCTTGGCTATTTCACACAAAATCTTGGATGGTGCTCACCGGTGTACGCGGAACTCTGGGGAGTATTTACCGAGCTTGCGCTCGTGTGGACTTTGGGTTACTGCTAGATCGAACTTGAAGTAGATTCCACCGAAGTAATCACTATACTATCTTCTGCAGACAACCGAACAAAGGCCCTCAATCCCGTAATCATGGGCATCAACGAGCTGTTTACTTGAAATTGGACTGTTATACATCGACATATATATTGAGAGAGCAACAAATGTGCATATTGGTTAGCCAACTACGCAGGGCAATTTGATGTTGGGGTCACTTGTTTCGATACTACACCCAATGGGTGCCACTTCCTCCTTATCGAGGATATGCCGGGAATGGTTTCCCTAGACTGGTTTTGTAATATGTTTCGGTAGCTTTTCTTAAAAAAAAGAG
The DNA here is from genome assembly GCA_026284645.1 of Erythroxylum acuminatum. Classification (NCBI taxonomy): domain Eukaryota; kingdom Viridiplantae; phylum Streptophyta; class Magnoliopsida; order Malpighiales; family Erythroxylaceae; genus Erythroxylum; species Erythroxylum acuminatum. The sequence goes on from JANKOD010000007.1 coordinate 3,993,043, forward strand.
ACCTCCAAGTAGGTAGAGGTACACATTCTCCCCCAATTGCTCCTGCCATAATATGTCTTCCCTATTGAGTACGTGGCTTTGAGGAATCAGGAGTATCAATGTCACGTGTTATTTTTATCAAATGTGAGTCATGTTGGGTTATCAAATTGTGAATTTTACTTGCACTACTGTGGCACCCCACTCCCACAAGACACGTACCCGACATCATGAGTGATATCTAAGTTCGTATCCTGCGAGGTTAGCATGCTAGAATACTCAATTAGTTAAAAATCAGTATAAATGTTTTTTTAATAACAAACATACACATCTTTTTGTGAAAATCAACATTCAAATCTGACCCACTTTATTCGTAAACTTTTTCAATCATAACAATACAATCAATAGAATTTTCAATAGTCGTTTGGGTCCTTTCACAAATACAAAACACTTTAGTCATAATGTATTTACATTATAACATAAATCATATACACATTTTTCAACACTTTTGGCATACATAATTTGATACAAAAGTTGCAGAACATACAATTCAATACAAAAAATAAAGAAATACAATCGCAACTTGTCGCGATCGCGACTTCTCCCTTCCTACTTTTCTTCTTCCGACTTGTATTGTTAAAATGGGCATAACATTCACTAGGGATATCAGATTAAGGTCGTTCAAAGACCGTTTCGAAGAAGACTTCTAGACCTACAACTTCCACAAACACCTTAGAAAGATATTTTGCATCCAAAGGGTCAAAATTTCCAATCAATGCAGCTGTCCCGAATGTTCATCCTATGCAACATCACAAAATTCTAACGATAATATCTCTCAACTACGGTATCAAAAAATTGCATACTATATAGCGTTGGAAAGTTAAAGCCATCGATTATCATGTGGGAGTTTACGAAACTCAAAGAAGGCATCTCTATCCTTCGCTACATGGTTGGTTGCTCCTGAGTCTGCAATCTACAAAGGATATGATTCAGTTAGGAAAACAGAACAAGAAACATTCACATAACAAATGTTTATACTATTAAGTTGTACCTTCATGGGCTTGGTACAATCTCGAGCAAAATGACCCTTATTACCACAATTATAGCACTTCACATATTTCATGTTCTTCTTCTTGAAGGGACGCTTTCCCTTTCCACGTTGGTTCTAATTTTTCTTCTTGGATTCCTGAGGGGAGTGGTTGAATTTCTTATTCTTCTTCCACTTATATCCACCATGATGCTTG
>JANKOD010000007.1:4020176-4038410 GCA_026284645.1 Erythroxylum acuminatum
TTAACATATTTTCTAGAGAAATTTATATATTTTTTACTTTTAAAATCAAATTTTATTTTAACCAATATTTCAATATTATTATGAAATATTTATTTGCAAAAATTAATTATTAAAATGAAAAATATTTATAATTTTCATAAATCATTTTAAATGATTATAGTAATTTTTTGTAAAGTTTGATATTGTAATAATAAATAAATTATTTCATTAATGATTATTTAATATGAGCATTATTACTGAATATTAATGATAAATTTATCATTTCTTAATGCTGAATATTAAATACAAACTCTACATTTTTTATTCTATATCATTTTAAAATAAAAATTAAACGCTAAAATATAAATTTTAAAACTTTTAATTTAATAATAGAATCAATTAATCAATTAACATATTTTCTAGAGAAATTTATATATTTTTTACTTTTAAAATCAAATTTTATTTTAACCAATATTTCAATATTTAAAATATATTTATTGTTAAATTATTTTAAATTCTCAAATAGTTTTATTCTCATAAATAATTTTAGTCTAACAAAATCTTTATTTTGAACATAATATTCATTTTAACAATAATCATACGTTGTTTAAAAGTTATTCCCAATAAATAAGTTAAAATATTTATTTAATGTCATTAGTAGTTAATATACAATAATAAATACTATTTATCTAATTGATAATGAGGTGATACAAAAACAAGATCAAAGTCAACTTTTTATGGTTCTTATTCATTATGAAATTCCTCCTCAACTCCGCTTGGTTAGAATTGCGAGAAGAAAACAAAAACAAAAAGTAAAAGACAAAATTTTAACCAAACTGTCCCTTAATGATATGTTATATCTGGTTTGTTTTGAACAACTGCTACCAAAATAGACAAATGGAAACACGATAAAGATGATTAACTTAATCAAGATTACTGAATGAGGAAAGAAAAGAAGAATATAGAAGTACCTGCGCTGGAGGGAATAGAAGTGGTAAGTCAGTAAACATCATCTTATCAACCTCCACTCTTGCAGTCTCTCGTAAATCCTACAAAGCATGGATCCATTAGAAAGCGAAATAAGGGGGGAAAAAAAGTAACTGCATTCATTCTCAATAGTATTTCAATAAACATAATCTACAAACAAATCAACATAACCATGATGTCCTACATTGTGGAAAGACAAATCAAATGCACAATCATATTTCAAAACCAAAGTCCAATATGGAATTTGGGCAGATGATATTATCAAATCCTAAAAAGGTGGAGGGGAACACCATGCAATTACCTTCAGCATTTGGATTTGGTAATCATTTGCACGGCAGAATTCCTGAATGAATATGATTAAATGTCAGTAGCAAGATATTAAAATAACCAAAACAAAGCATAAGTGCCAGTAAATCTATAAATTGGTCAACACTTACAGATTTTATTACATGTGAGAAAAAGACACAAATAAGAAAAGAGAAGAGAAGACAGTGTCCTCTATTCTTTGTTGGGGCAGAGGGATAGGGAATTGGAAAAAAATTACAGCAGCATGTTCAAGAAATTGCAGTAAACATAGGAGTTTACCACTTACCTCCATATCAATGATGAAACCTTCAACTGATCGATATGGTGCGTAGACAATAAGATCAAATTCCAAAGTCTGCAACATAGGAATTATGTTAATGCAAAGGACAAGCTGAAGCCAAAAGCAGAAGGGAAACTAAGCACTGCATAAGTCACTTCCATGCCTGAAGAACAATCATCTCGTAATTGAGAATCATTTGATGATCTTGAGAAATCCCCTTACCCAGCTCCTCTGCTGACACATGGTTCTCCTCTATCTTGCAAGCTGCATATATGCAAGTTAACCTGCGCAAAAGAATCATCATGAATGATCGCAATAAGTTATTATTAAGACTACAACAACTAGTGATCCCATCCTAGGTCTCATTTAATAGCTTAAACTTTTTTATTTAATGGTTCTTTGACATGTTAAGAAGGTGTCCATAACCAAGATATCGCACCTTTAAACCATCACTATCGTATTATGCTTTAAATTATGGTAGGCTTCTGCACTCGCCATATTTTTCCAACCAGCACACTTGTGTGTGAAAGGGAATTCAGTTAGTCAATTATGATCTTGTTCGACCACTCCCAATGGCTTAAAGGTTTTTGACATGTAGGAACCAATGATAAAAGCACCTCATATACTACCTCATAACATGCCAAGTTTCAAATGACTTATTAGTTTATTCTTCCAATCAACTATGAGGCCAGAAAACAGAAAATAGAGTATTTAAAGAGTTCTGAAGAAGTCATACATTACATGCTTTGGATCATGTTCCATGACAGACCATTGAAGATAAAACCTTTTGAAGTAAATAAGAGCTGTTGCCTACCAAAATATACCATTTTAAAGAACATGTCAGTAAAACTTCGCACTAGTTATTTCACTTACTGTATCGCAATATTCATCAAAATATCTTGTACCTTGAAAACAATAAACTCACCTGAATTTTATGGGGAAAATAGAAGGCACTGCATACTTCTCTGAGCTTATATTCATAATACACTCGCATAAATTTTTCTTCTTCAACACTAAGTGGTTTTGGACGGGAATGCTTATCAACTGCCATTTATCCATAATATTGGCTCCATCATAAACACATCAAGATATTTTGGCCAAGAGAACCAGTTGTAATACTTGAAAACAAAAACCATTATTACCACCGAATAAAGAAAAGGTTTACCATTGTCTAATTTGTTACTGTGAGCTTGAGGGTACGATAAGGATCCCTCAACATCTACTTCAATTCTGGTTGTCCCACTCTTCACAGCAGAAATACTAAGTCAGCATTAATATCACCATAGTGACTGAGTGAAGATAGAGAGAAATAACATACAACTTCTAATGTCTGCTTTGCCCTCTGGTTAACAGCCTTGTATTTCTCATCCTGTAATTGAAGTACAATGTGATGACTAAAACAAGAACATTAACACATAGAAATATGCCCCACCCCACTAAATTACTGTTAAACAAACTTTTAGCTCAGTGGAGCTTTGATTTTAACAAAACTAACAACAATTTTACCAAGTCCACTGCCACCATTTATCTTTTTCTTAATTTACTATGGCCAATTTCAAAATGGAGCAGCAGATAACATCAGGACTTACTCAATCGTGATTACCATTTCTTTTTATAACACTAAATGACTGGGATAAACAAAACTCTTCCATTCAATTTCAATATGGAAATAACTTGCCACAGTAATTCCACACAGCATAACAATGGCATTGTCTTCACGATTACAACAATGAACCAAAAATAATCATTCTACTTTCTATTAACATCTCAGAAATCAAGCAAATCACGTAACAGAATTACACTACAAAAGCAAAGAGAAATAACTCCCGCCCTTCTGATCTGAATTCATTTCGATCAATTTTTATTGTTTTCTCGGTGACAAAATAAAGCATCCTAAGAGATGAACACCATTACCAACTGTTGAGGAGTGAAGATCCACTTGACTCGGTGAGTAGATGTCTGAAAATCAGCCATAGATGACTCAATAAATGCAATTCAGCTTGCACTATTGGCAAATCAATTTTGTAATGATCTATGGCTGAAGAACACAGAAACAGCAAAAGATCAAAGAACCAATTATATTTGCTGATTAAGTATAAAAAGAATAGAGCCTAAAAGGAAAACAATCTGTGACTTATGTCACCGGACCTACTTTCAAGTAGTAATGCTATCTGAACGATAAAGAAAAAAAATCAAATCTGTAAGCACTGCCAGCTTAAGGGTAATCATCTTGTAAATGATCAATTCAAGTTGCGTCTAAGTACTATGGAGTCCAACCATGGGCAGAGACTTCATTAATATGCACGGAAACAAGAAACGTATGGACTTCAGACGATTTCCAGTTTCATTGAAGTTCTGACTGCAAATAAATCACTGAATTCTTCTGGGAGTATCCAAATCGCTAGGGTCATCAGCAACTAAAGCATACGTTTTGTATTCATTTTTGAAAAATCATATCAGTAACAATAATCAGTGGGAAATCAAAATTCCTAAAAGTACACAATCCCATTTGGAAATATTTTATGGTAATATGATTCATCACCGAGAGAGCTGGAGAAGAATAAAAGCGAGAAGAACTGCGGCTGCAGAATCAAGGAGAGGGGATAATCGCCGTCGTGAATGGGCAGCGATAGAGGATGCGGACAGACAACGGCGAGAGACAGAGAGCGTGAACTGGCTTGCCACAGACCCAGATAGAAACTGACTCAATTAACTTTTCTTGACAACCGTGAACCATCGATACCGTCTTTACCTTTTTTTTAATTACAAGTAATAAATTACACTATTAGATATTAGTATTAAAATTTAATTTAATTTATTTATATATAAAATTTTGTTCTTAATTTAATTAATTATCATAATTATTAAAAATAAAATGTTCTGATCTAGGATCCATTGAGCTTAATGGAGCTCTGGGAAATGCTGAAGCCAGTTAGAGTTTGGGAATTAAAGGGGATTTAATTGTTATATAATCTATTATACTAACCTTTAATGCTCTCTAGGGCTTCCCTAATAAATTGAGAGTTCTTGGATCAAGTGAGCATTGTAATGGAGATCTGGTGACTACTGAAGCTAATATGAGTTTGAGATCATAAGAGAATTTACTTAGTGAAGTGGACATTTTATATTCTAATAAAAAGGTTAGATCCAAAAACTCATCCCTATATTCACTGAAGAGGATGTTAGGCACCAGGATCTTACATTAGAGAATAGCCTCAAGGATAAGGGAGATAAGCATAATAAAATAATAGAGAAGAAGGGAATAACTTTAAAGGATTTTATAATGGTCTCCCCCCAACCTCGAGAAGAAAGTTAGGGAGGAGAGTTAAGAAATACAAGGGCTAGAGGCAATAACACACTAACTAAATGATTTTATTAATTTGGAATATAAGAGGGCTGACTAGCTGTATAAAACAACAAATAGTTAGGGATCTAATCTTAAAGGTCCCTTATATGGCATAATTGTAGTGCTTTTTGAGTCATTTATTATTGAAGTGAATATAGTGGTTTGCATAGGCCAACTAATATACCTTAAATACTAGTTTGAGGGGTCTAATGTTCCTTTTGAAGTTTTAACTAATTTAAAGTTCCAAAGACATAATTTATGGGATAGTCTTAATATGATTAAGGGAAACATCCATGGTTTTTGGTTATTGGCTAGTGACTTAAATTGTGTTATACATAGCTATGAAGTTGAAGAAGTAAGGGTAAACCACATGAAATTGTTTACTGAGATCAACCAAGTAACCTCTCAACTAAGGGTACTGGATCTTAGTTATCTTAGGATGCATTTATCCTAGTCTAATAATCAGAAGGGGATTAGCTATTCATAAAGAAATTAGATTGTGTTCTGGTTAATGGCAACAGGATGAGCCAAATTTTAGGATCCTTTTCTAGTTTTGGACCCTAACTGGCTTCTGACCATTCTACCATTTAGGTACTAAACATTAACTCTTCCTAAGCTCCTAAGACTCCATTTAGATTCTTTAACTTTTTAGCTTCAAATGAGGGGTTTGAAGAGGTTGTGAATATGGGGTGGAATTAGCAGATAACAAGTTGTAATTCGTATAAACTTATTAATAAGTACTTGATTATTGATATATTTATTCCCTAATGCTTAATGATTAACGTTATGTTACGCTTAAGATAATTATTTTGGTTCATATTTTTCTTTAGGTACAAGTTGGAGGAAAAAGAACCAAAATGAGCTAAATACGCATCCTTAAATTTGTTCTATTGATGTTCGATCTTGTTTGCCTTCATAGAATAAGAAGGAGATAATTAGGATCAGGGGATAAAGAATGGAAAAATTAAAGTTATTGTGACTTACATGGATGTGTATGTGAACATCTAACTCACTGGAAACGAGTACAAGCTCAAAGATGTTTCAAGTAACCCCGAGACCTACATGCCTATGTGAGACTTACATGATTATATAGATACTTTACATGGTCATGTATATTGACTATGTATCTCTCTATGACCATATAACTTTCCGACTTCTACTAAATTAATATACACGATCAATTACATACCTATGTTTCTAACTATGTATAGCCACACAAACCTAATTTAGCATTATAAAAGGGAATTTAAGAGGCCAAAAAGGTTATGAAGATATTAAAGACTTAAAAGGAGGCAAATTTCTTTCCTTTTGGAGAGATATGAGGAGCTAAACTTCATCTTTCTAGTTTAAAGGGGATGTAAACTTCTTCCACAATAGGGTCGAAAACTTGTTCTGCAAGTTTTACTTATAATAAAACTCTTAATATTAGTAAGTATACAAATCGTAAGTTTGTAGTGTTAAAGGTATCGATCCCACAAGGAAATAACTAAAACTAAGTGAACCTAACTTTGTTTAAGGTTTTAAAATATGATTTGAATGAAAGTGAATAATAAGAAATTAAAATAATCAAATAAAATTGAGTACTTAACCAATTAAAAATTAAGCCGACACAATAAAACAAGGATGATCAAGTATAAAAGTCTACGATTTGTTCTATCATTATTTTTGGTCCCTTAATCACTTTTAATTCAATTGAGTGTCAATCCTAGATTCCAAAGGCTTTGATTATTCTCTCTCAAGACCTAATCATTTAACCCCAACCAATTAAACCCTAACTGATTATAAAATTCTAAATTTTAGAATCAGTTGATTCACAAAAACAACCTAACGTTTTCAACTAGTTCTTAAGTGATCCATCGAATAATTGAGTTTTCACACAAGATATCTCATAGTATGATTATCAAATTGATATTTGTGTGACTTATTAAGTCACAAACTCTTGTTACCCAACCTAGTCAGATTACTTTCGACTCACTCTCTCGATTTATTATTGAAGTATTAGCATACCCAAATACCACAACTTTATAACATTGTATTGAAATTAATAATGATCAAGTCACAAAATAACTCAAAAACAAATCCTAATCTAAAAATTAAAACATCATAAACGTGTATATCACTTTCAATCAAATTTCATACATCAGCTTAAAGAAAATAAACAAAGATAAGAAGAAAGAACTTGATGTGGACTGATTTGGAATTATTGGAACAACCGGAACTCTCTAATGCTCCCTTCTTGATCTTCCTTGATTAATCCCAATTTGGTAAGATGGAGGTTGATGTTTTTGGAGTGTTTATGTTCTTATGTCATAAATGTGGGACTTAAGGTTAATTTTAGGTCTTAACCAGGTCATTTTATCCCAAAAATGCCCTCCAACATCAAAACATATGGAAAATCTCGTGTCTAACAAGTGTTTGTTGCAATCGTGACCTTGTCTTATAGCCTATGCATGTTCAAGCTTCGTTTGTTCTCCACTTATTTGGTTTATTCACTAATAAACACATCAAAACACCTCGAAAACACAAGATTAAGGTCTAAACTCATGCTCTAAACCATATAATACTTAAAAGAAAAACAAACAATCACATTAACATAGTTCTAAGCCTAAACATGCAATAATTGATAGTTGTACGTTACATTATGTTTTAGTGGGTAATTTAGTATGCTTTCAGTTGTTAATTAGATGATTTGTGCATGCTTAGGTTTAGAATTGTGTTAGTGTGATTATATGATTGCATTTTTTAGTGTTATATAGGTTAGAACATGATATCGGGCTATAATTTTGTGTGTTTGGGGTGTTCGGATGAGTTTGTTAGTATTTAAGATCAGGTAAAGAAGATCGAAGAAGATTTGGAGACAGTTCAGAGGAGGAACAAGTGCCACGATGATAGAAGCAAGCAGGGAGGCTATGATCGTGATAGAAGCAATTTTTTAAGTGCACGATCGTGGCAGGCACCGACAACAAACGCGGGGACTACTTCCGAACTCAACTTTTTGAGGGTTATTTTGCTACATTTGGAAAGAACCAATGAAGAGGAAGAGGAAAAGGAAAAAAGAGGGAGAGAAAGGAGGGTCGTTGGTGCTACTATTGTTGCTGCTGATACTTCCGGTCCTTCCAAGTGAACTTCTTCATTTCATCTTTGTATTTCTTTCATTTGATGTATAAGATTGATATGATGAAGATGAGTTTTAGTTTAAGGATATTTTAAACTCTTTTAGGGATTTATTCTTGAATCAATGTTATTGTGATTTCTTTTGATGTTAATATATTAAGTATTGTGATTGTTTATTGTACTTGCATGCTTCGGTAACAAATCGAGAGAGTGAACTAATAGAAAAATGATTAGATTGGGTAATGAGAGTTAAATAATCTAATAGATCACACAAACAATCAAATCAGTAATTTATAAGAAGAGAGATCGTAAGGATCCGATTGTTTATTAGAGTGCTTAAGATTTAATTTGATGTGTGGGCTTTTTGTTAATTTAGAGATTTCAAATTATATGATTTAGGGTTTAATGATTATAACTCGATAGAGAGTAATCCACCCTTTTTAAGTATAAGATCGATACCGAATTAACTCAAAAGTGATTAAGTTAGCATTAGATGATAGGATAAATTCCCTTCCCTCATTATTGGTTTATCTTCCTTGAGTGCATTTTGAATTGATATTTTGTTGTGCTCAATTTTGATTTCTTTGTATTAATTTTCCAAATTAACTTTCAATCAATCCACATTCAATTGCTTAATTTTCTGCTTAATTTTATTTTCATTTTAATTACACTTTTAAGCCTTAGACAAATTTAGAATTTAAGTAGTTTACTAATTCCTTGTGGGATCGACACCTCAACTACTACGTATATGACCCGTGCACTTGCGAAACATTAAGGGTTTTATAAGATTAAAACTTGCTCAACAAGTTTTTGGCATTGTTGCTGGGGAATTAGTAGGATTAGTTGGATTTCTTTAGTTTAAGGAATTTTTGCCCCTCTTGTGTCATTATAGTTGCATGAATATAAGAGTTACTCAAAGTTCAAGTTGGATCACCGAATCCTTAGCACTTGACATAACCTATTTGGATTGAGAAATTCAACGAGTAAGACATCAAGAAGAAGAAATTGAAGAACCTGAAAGAACTTTACCAAAATTTTGACCAAGGAGGAAATCAAGGAAACCAGGCACGAACCCTTATGGACTTTATGAGACTGGAGTTCAACGGTACAAATCAAACCATAACTTAACCGATTCAAGCAGCTTCATTTGAAATTAAGCCTAGCCTACTAAACATGCCGCAAACAAATGTGCAATTATATGGTTTGACTGGTGAATACCCTAACGCCCATAGAGTAAATTTCCTAGAAATATGTGATACCTTCCGATATTATGGAATGTTGGAAGATATTGTTAGGATGAGGCTCTTCCCTTTCATCTAAAGGATAGAGCTAAGACATGGTATCATTCGCTGAATCCTATAAACGTCACAACTTGGGAGCAGTTGGTGTGTGCATTCCTGAACCCTCTCACAAAGACTGCAAAATTGATAAAGGAAATCACAAATTTCCAAAAAAGTGATGGGGAGTCACCTTATAAGGCTTGGGAGCAGTATAAGGATTTACAGAAGAGTTGTCCACACTATAACCTACCAAAGGAATTCCTGTTGCAAACTTTCTACAATGGAATCACTCCATCCACGGGAGGTACCATAGATATAACATCTGGTGGGTCTTTAATGAGGAAGACGATTGAAGAAGCAGAGGATTTGTTAGAGGAAATGACAAGTAACAGTTGTCTTTAGATGATGGATAGGAGTAGACAACATACAAGCCTCTAAGAGCAAAAGGGAGCCATAGTTTTTGACCTAATAATGGAGATGCAAGCTAAGATTGGCAAGTTAACTCGACAGTTGAATAACATGAAGGCCTCCTCTTCAACTACTGTTAAAACACATCAACAGAGATGTGAGCTATATGGATAGGACAATTATGATACCATCTACTACTTTCTAACGCAAAATAATGAATCAGAGCAGCTCAATTACATGGGAGCATAGTTTGGTCGAGGAGGGGAGAACGACCCATACTCAAACACGTACAATCTAAGATGGAAGAACCACCCAAACTTTTCCTGGTCAAACAATGCAGGAGGTTAATTTCAACCTCAAGGGCTACCTGGATTCTAATAAGAAAAACCCAATTCCAAGGATGCTAAGTTAGACAAAATTTTAGACAAGCTCAGAAACATGGATGACTCTCATAAGAGTTGGAAGGACGATTTGAACAAGTAATAAAGAACTATGCTTCGTCTATCCACAATTTAGAGGCTCAAATGAGCCAATTGGAAAGTGCTTTGTCTGTATGAAGTGTAGGAGGCCTCCCAAACAATACTGAATAAAAACCAAGGGAGCAAATACAAGCAATTACAATGCGAAGCAAGAAGGAACTCGAGCAAACCACGAAGCCAGAAAGTGCACCTCACTCTGCAGAGAAAGACAAGGAAAAGGAGAAAGAGGTGGACATGAGCGAATATCCTCTGTACGTTGCTTCTCCACCATATCCACCCAAAATTCCATACCCTAATGACTCCATAAGAGCAAATTAGATGCACAATTTGCGAAGTTCGTAGAGAAATTGAAGACTTTGCAAATAAATCTTTCGTTTGTTGAGGCTTTAGAACATATGCCCAAGTATGCTAAGTTTTTGAAGAACATATTATCGAAGAAGCGTACTTGGGAAGAGAACCAAACGGTAACCTTAACTGGCAACTGTAGTCTGTAGTCACCAATCAAATGCCTTCCAAGCTAAAGGATCCAGGAAGTTTCACAATACCCTGTGTGGTTGGTGATTTGAGTTCGCAAAGTGCTTATATGATTTAGGAGTAAGCAATAATCTTATGCCTTTGTCGATATTTCGGAAGTTAGGGCTTGGTGAGGTCAAGCCAACTGTAATGCAGATTCAACTGGCCAATCAATTTATTAAAAGATTGTTTGGAGTGGTGGAAGACATTTTGATATAAGTGGACAAGTTCATTATTCCTGTGGACTTTGTTGTTCTTGATTTTGAAGAAGATAAGGATTGTCCACTAATTTTTGGACGACCTTTCATGAACACAGGTAAAGCATTAATTGATGTTCATGAAGGAAAATTGACCCTCTGAATTGGTGAAGATCAAGTGGAGTTCAATAAAAACAAGGCATTGAAGAATCCGAAGAAAAGCAACGCTTGCATGAAGATTGACATTATGGATGAACATGTACAAGAGCAAGTAAGAAGCTGCTTTGCAGAAGTTAAATCAGTAGAAGCTAAGCCTGAAGGAGATGTTGAAATTGGGGAGTCGGGTGTTTAGACACATTAGGAAATATTAGTGTGAACCGAAGCACCCATATCGCCTTCCACAGAGAAACCACCAACTCTGGAGCTTAAATCTTTACCTACACATCTCCGATATACCTTTCTAGGTAAAAGTTAAACTCTACCCATCATCATTTCCAATCAATTAGATGGAGAACAAGAAAGTAGGGTGGCTAAGACTATTAGGAAGAGGATGAAGGCCATGAGATGGAAAATATCCGACATTCGAGGTATAAGCTCAAATGTGTGTATGCATAGGATAAACCTAAGAAGGAAGTAGAGCTATAAGGGAACATCAACGTAGATCCTCACATGAAGGAAGTGGTCAAAAAAGAGATACTAAAGCTTTTAGATGCGGGTATCATATACCCAATATTTGATAGCGAATGGGTCAGCCTAGTGTAATATGTACCAAAGAAGGTGGAATGATTGCAATGGAAAGTGAAAGTGGAGAATTAATTTTGACAAGAATAGTCACGAGATTAAGAGTGTGCATATACTAACGCAAACTCATCAAGGTGACTAAAAATGACCATTTTCCTCTCCTATTCATAGATCAAATGATAGAAACAGTGGCAGGTCACTCATTTTAGATGGTTACTAGGGGTACAATAAGATATTAATCTACCCCAAAGATCAAGAAAAGACCACGTTCACATGTTCTTATAGTACCTTTGTGTATAGACAGACGTCATATGCAATGCCCCAGCTACATTTCAAAGGTGCATGACATCTATCTTTGTGGACATGATTGAAGATATTATGGAAGTCTTCATGGATAATTTCTCTATCTTTGGAGACTCTTTTGAGAATTGTTTAACCAATTTGGACAAGGTACTCCAAACATGTCAAAATTCACATTTAATGTTGAATTGGGAGAATTGCCACTTTATGGTGCAGGAGGGGATAGTGCTTTAACACAAAATTTTGCACCAAGGATTTGAAGTAGACAAAACGAAGACAAAGGTTATAGAAAATTTTCCACCTTCATTCAATATCAAGGTGTACGAGCATTCCTTGGCCATGTTGGGTTCTACCGTCACTTTATTAAGGATTTCTCGCAGATTACACAACCCTTGACGAACTTGTTAGTCAAGGATGTGCCCTTCCTTTTTGATAATAACTATTATTTGCATTCAATCAATTAAAAGAGGCACTAACATCAACCCTAATTTTAGCACCACCCAATTGGACACTCCCATTCGAGGTCATGTGCGATGCAAGTGATCAAGCCATAGGTTGCCTATTGGGTCAAAGAAAGGATAAAAAGTTGCATGCCACTTACTATGCTAGCAAGACACTTACAGGACCTCAACTGAACTACACCATCATGGAAAAAATTACTTGCAGTGGTGTATGCATGTGATAAGTTTCATTCATACCTTTTGGGCTCTAAAGTAATCATATTTACCAATCACATTGCACTTAAATATTTGTTTCCCAAGAACAATATAAAGTTGAGACTTATTTGATAGGTGTTACTCTTACAAGAGTTTGGCATAGAAGTAAGAGATAAGAAGGGAGCGAAGAATGTGGTCGTAGACCACTTATCACATCTGGAAGGAGGGGAATGTGAGATAAGTGATGATATCAGTGAAAAATTCCCTTATGAAACCCTGATGCTTCTCAATAGCATGGCAACATCATGGTTTGCATTGTAGATATCACAAACCTTATCGTCAGTGGTAAGATCCCTAATGATCGGTTATATCAACAGAAAAATGATTCTTACATAAGTACACCCAATATTTATAGGACAAGACAATCCTATATAAAACTTATGTTGATGGGTATGAGGAGATATGTGTCGGAGGACGAGATGTTAGATATATTAACAAAATGTTACAAAGTACAGTATACTGGCCATTATGGAGCAAACAAAATAGAAGATCGAGTACTCGAGTGTGGATTCTATTAGCCACATCTGTTTAAAGATGCTCAAGTTTTTGTAGCACAATACGATCATTATCAGAGAGTAGGTAACATCTCCAAAAGAGATGAGACGCCTTAATCCAACATTTTGGAAGTCGAAGTCTTCGATGTATGGGGCATCAACTTCATAGGTCCTTTACCATCCTCTATGGGAAACACATACATTTTAGTGGAGTGGAATACGAATCTCGCTGGGCCGAAGTTGTGGCATCTCAAATTAATAATGGGAAAGTTATATATAAATTCATTAAATGGATATTCAACTGATTTAGAGTGCCACAAATAATAATAAGCAATGCGGAAACATATTTTAGTAATAGATATTTTTATACTCTATTAAAAATATACGGAGTCCACCATCTAGTTGCCACTCCTTATCATCCGCAAACAAGTGGACAAGTGGAAGTCATGAATCGGGAGCTCAAACAAATTTTAGAAACAATGGTGAAAGGCTGGGCATTAAAGCTAAATGATGCCTTATGGGCTTATCAAACTGCTTTTAAAACACCTATCGGATCAACGCCTTTTAGATTTGTATATGGTAAAGCTTGTCTTTTGCATGTGGAACTAGAACATCAAGCATATTGTTAGAGAAGTGGTCTAAAGGCAGTCACCTTTAGCACTTATTGTACAAATCTTTCTAATTAATAAAAAGGCTTTTTCGTTAATTTGATGTTCATGTTCTTTATGAATTGATAGTGATCTTAAATCGAATTAATGAAGTCCTTGATATATTACATAACATGAAGGAAATCATGATGGATCATGATAATCCGATTCCTATGATGTATAATTATGTTACTATCTAAATTATTCCTAGTCATAGGATTAATGAGATAGGACATTATTAATCCGGACAGAGTAGCACATGTTATACTACTTGATTAGATCAAGTAGTGGATTCATAAGATGTACGCATGAGTTATTTAGAGTTAATATGTGGATGCTTGGCAAGAGTAGTAAGTATATTGGATGAACTGCCATGAGACAATCATATGGATAATCTATTTTATTATCAATGATAGTCTTATTACAGCAATGGTGCAAATATCCTTAAACTTGAGGTGCTTAAGGGTATCTTGGATACTAATCCTATACTTTAACTCTATTCCTCGTTGCATTTTAGAGGTTGCTTATAGGGTGGTGATTAGGTACAGCTTAAGGTATTCGAAGGTAATTGAGTATCCAATAAAGGATTCACCACTCCTGGTAGAAGGAGATGATAACCATGGCCTCTTGTCAGGGTCATTACTCGGGAATCTCTGGCCAGAGTGGAAATGTCATGAAGATAGTCTTCAGTGACATATCCAATTGAGTAATGAGCCTTAGGGACAAGAACTAACATCATTTGGGCTAGATGTGACGCAGTCAATCTAGTGGTAGTTGACACTTTAACCATACTCTGAACCAAATGGGGTATAGATGGTGAAAGGATTAATTGCATGGGAACATTGTCTATAGAAGGGTTTGTAGTCAAACCACTGAATTTCTGGTCAATTAAGGGTCATTATGTGTTACTAAATATCACTCATGACCTGCTTGAATTAAGTGTTAATTCAAGTTACCAACATAACGAGGATCCTAATGGGTCATTAAGTGTTAATTCGTATTGAAGATGCGAAGAATGAGTATAATGGTTTTGGATGGGATCCAAGATATGAGAGATGCATGACTAAGCTACACAAGTGTGGTAGCTTAGGGTCATTTGATTGTGAACCATATGACACATGTGAATCTTGCTTATTAGCTAAGATGACAAAATTACCCTTTAATAAGCAAGATGACAAAATTAACCTTTAAAGAAGGGGTGGAAGTTTCATGCTAAATTAAGTGGGATTAAAAACCACTTAATTCCCACTAACTCTTCATTGATGTTGAGTGTTAGAGGAAGGCAAAAGGGTGTAAAAAACATCAATTTTCGTGCAAGTGTTGTGTGAAAACGAGAGATTTTTTGTGAACGTCATCTTCTCTCACTCTCTACAAACACTCTCTCAAAGAATACATCACAAAGCTAACACTTTGTGTGTTCTAGCTATTCTTCCTAAGAGGTTTCAAGTTTCACTCTTCACGTGGATATCATTATAGATGTCCTCCTTTGGTCGTTGTGGTTTACAACAACCCAAAGAGGTAAAGACGACAAATAACGAAGGAGATTGTTAGGTACACATCTTAAGTTCATGTTTTGTTAAAGTTACATCTAATGACACTTGAAAGTTTTTGGCTTTTTGTGTTTTGTATTATATTTCTGCTTTTTTTTTTCTATTTTTGATGTATGTGATGCAAGATCAAAACCCAACAGTGGTATCAGAGCTATCTTGTGCTTATTAGATATAGTTTCTATTACGTGTGCAATAGGATTGCATAGTTGTCAGTGACGGAGCTAGAAATTTAAAATAGGAGGGCCCAAATATTTAATTTTTTTAAATCTTGGGGGGGCCAGTACACCAATGGACTCCAAATAACTCCATCCTTATATATATATATATTATAAAAATCAAAACATTTAATTTTTTAAAATATTGGGGGGCCCAGTGCACCATGGCCCCCCACATAGCTCCGTCATTGATAGTTGTGACAACTGAGATTATGTTCTTAGAAAATTTGAAATTAAAATATGAAACTTTGTTTTCACGATTTTCTTTCACTTATTTGCTTATGATATGTTTGTAGATGGTTTTCATGATTGAAAATTGATTTTAATGTGATTAACATATTTATTTTCGAATTTCATACAACATGCATGAAAATTGTTTTCCAACAGAACATATGATGTTAGTTGGCTAAATTATTGAGGTTGAACATGTTTTTCTTGGAATCTGATTCTGGAAAAATTATGTTAACATATTTATAATGTGTTTAATCCTATGGAATTTCTCAAGAATTAATTAATTTTTTAATTAATTTTTCAATCAATAAACAGATCTGGTTGGTTTTGTTGAAATTTATGGAACTGTTTTCTTTGATAATTTTGTATGTATATGTTTCGGTTCCAGAACCTTTAAAATATTTTTATGTGATAAAATGTGTTATTTTGATGTCTTATGCATGCCAAGATGAATTTTCTCAAAATTAGATTTCTGGAAAAATTTTAGATGTCAAATTTGTCATTTTTATGTGTCTAGGTGTAGTTTCGATTATCTTGATGATTTTGGGTGATTCCAAAATTATTTTGATGAACTTGAAATGACCTAGAGATGTATGGAGTGATGATTTGATGTTTTGAAAATTTTAGGAAATATTAGAAATTAATTTTGAATTAATTTAAGTGGAGCATTAAATTTTCTAATACGACTAGAAAGTGGCATGTGTGACAAAATTAAAGTGTTTAATTTTGACAACCAATAATTAATTTTAAGGTATATTAATTTTTGAATTAATTTCTAGAAATTGTAGTTTAATTTAATTTGGTTAATATTAAATTCCAAATCGAAATGACTTGCAAAATTAAATTTAGCCGAGATTGAAATTAGTAAGCAATTCGATTCAAGAATTGAATTGACTTCCAAATTTTAGGATCCATGAATTGTCACAACCAATACTTATGTGTTTAATTTCATGCATTAAAGAATGCATGTTTGGATTGTTTGGAATTGCATGATGGATGGTTATGTAGTTAAGCCCAATATGATTGGGGCGTCCATATCATGCTATATAGCTATAGTAACTATATATATAAATGATATATACAAGACCATCCTAGTTAGATGAGACCTAAGTAGAAATCCTTCACTTAGAATATTAAAACTAATGCCCTCCATTAATATAGTGAGAACTAGAGTTCTTTAAGAGTTAGGGTTATTGGGCAAACCCAAGTCTGCTCTACACGAATATATTCGATCCATGGAAATATGATTTTCGGATTAATAGGTCGATTTTAACTAGAAGCATTGATTTGTTGGCCAAACCCAAGGTCAATGTAGACAAAGGTGAAGTTAGGTAGTGTACATGAGATATACATGCATCAAGAGTTGATAGCGTTAGATTCGATAGTTGCATTATAAATGCAATTGGTATGATCGATACCTACTGATTGACCTAAGGTGGCTTGTTGGACAAACCCAAGGTCATTCTTAGGGATATTAGATATCGATCCACTAGGAGAACTTCTATACAAGTTCTCTTGGATTCATATAGAGGGTTATGGATTCGTGAGAAAATAGTGGGAGCGATAATGCATGTTATTAAAGTCCTAATTGACATGCATTTACGTACAATCTAACACCATTTCTCTCTTTGATATTAGGTTGCAAGAATCGACACCATGACCACTAGTGTAAACCTACACTCACTTATGAAAGTCAATAAATTGACTAGACCCAACTTCCTAGACTGGCTTAGGAACTTGAGAATAGTTCAAATCGAAGAAACTAGGCTACGTCTTGGAAGAATCACTTTTTGATCCCCCTGCAGCTAATGCTTCTGATAGTGATCAGAGGGTATACATAAAACATCTCGATGATAGTGAGATGGCTAGCTGCATAATACTGGCCATTATGTCACTAGAATTGCAAAAGTAGAATGAGGTTATGGATGCTTATACTATAGTCTATCATCTGAGGGAGTTATTTGATGCGCAAGCTGTTAAGTCAAAATGACTTTACGATTAATAATTTTGATGAAAAACAAAAAGGAGACAAATGAAAAGCAGACAGAAGATTACAAATGAAAAATAGACGGAAGATAGTGAAGTAAAAAAACACAGACGGAAGATAGCGAAGTAAAAAAACACAGACGAAAGCAAAAACAGACGCTAGAAAGCAGACAAATGAAAAGCAGACGGAAGCAGAAGCAGACGGAAGCAAAAGCAGACGGAAGCAGAAGCGGATGAAAGCAAAAAGCTGACGAAGCAGAAGCTGACGAAAGCAAAAAGCAGACGGAAGCAGAAGCAGACGGAAGCAAAAGCAGACGGAAGCAAAAACAGATGCTAGAAAGCAGACGCAGAAAAGAAGACGGAAGAGAAACGAAGACGGAAGCATCAGTCTGAGTTAGTTACAAGACTCAACTGAATAACCGTTTCTTTAAAGAACCAAGAAGCAGTTATCAAGAAGCAGTTGGA
>JANKOD010000007.1:4144648-4162005 GCA_026284645.1 Erythroxylum acuminatum
CATAATATATTATTAACAAATCATAATGTTAATATATGAATCACAAATGTCCATTGGCCTAGGGCACACTACTAACAGTCAACTTAATGTCTAACGCATATTTAGCTAGCTCATTCATTAGGTTTTTGACACAAACATTCCATTCAGTTTTTGATTGGCTTAGAAAATAGTTGAAACCTCCCATTACTAACCAAGGAGGTAAGTGGACCTATCGAACTATAATATAGTGATTATGAATACTGAGTGTAGATCAGTTAGAGACTAATATAGTGATTATGAATGCTGAGTGTAAATCAGTTAGAGACTATAAGTATTAGTAATTACCTCTTTTTCTATTATCTAACTAATAATTAAAGTGATAATTTAATTAAAATAATAAAACTAAATTAAAAGTTCAACATAAAGAATAACGTAAATCATAAGAGAACTGACCAAATCAAATAAACAGTTCATAGGTAGTGAATTCCCTTTAGATTTCTTAAACTATTATTCCTTTAGCATGCAATTCAATTAAAGGATCATTATATCGTGGAAATTCCTATCTTGTTTAAGTATCTTCGGTCTAAACTATCAATACCTAATCCTTGGTTAATTAACTAAAATTTCTTTATAGTTAAAACCCCTTTAATTACATTTATCGATTTATGAATTTCACTATTAGATTGATGCCTGTCAAACACAACAAAAAATAAAACCTAACTTTGAATAAATAAAATTATAATAGTAGTGAGCAAAGATCATATCCATATATAGTGTGTCTAGCCTTTGTAAGGAATTAATCAAAGTTTAGGATTTTAGGGGAAGGGTGGGGGTGTAGGCTGGTTGAAGTTGATTAACAAAATAAAATAAAACTAAAGTATTGAAGGAAAATAAAATCAAATAGTACAAAAGTGATATAATTAACCAATGGATTTCAAATCCACTTCGTAGTTCAATCTCAACTTTCACACGAATCAGCACAATCAATCATTATATTGTTCTCGTACCTCTCCTTGAAACTATTAACCGTATATTAGCAATAAGCTATGTTAACCTTAATTTTTTCTTAGGTTGTATCTAATTAAAACAAGCTCTCACCCCTATCAGGAAGAGAGGTTGTTTATGATAGATCCTTATATAATGCAAAATAATCATAGTACAAAATATAAATAAATACGTATAAATAAAAATATGTAATGCAATACATAATACATAATATGGTAATGATTAACAATAAAATAAGTAAATAAATACACCAACTAGAGAAAAGATAAGTATAAAATTAAATTAAATTGTACATTATAAGAAAGAAATTAGACTAAGAAATTGCTTAGGCTAAAAAACAAGGAGGGAAGTACTATGTAATAATAAAAAACATAGTTAACTATAAAATGAAAGACTCAAAGAGAAATGTTTAAAACACTTAAGAGAATGAGAAAGACTTCTCTAAGTGAGATCCTTTATTTGTATCTTAGTATGCTAAAAAATTTTATTACGGACCATCTCTTCGGTAACTTCCAACAAAGTCATATCATTCTTGATCACTTGCCCCAATTCTTTTTCGGCTTTCCTTTTTTCTCTTATAGTCTCTAAGTATTATTTTCTTACATCTTCTCACTAGAGCATTAGAGTGTCTCCTTTTAATATGTTCGAACCACCTAAGCCTCTTTTGTCAATAATACTATCCACCTTTAATTTATCCTTTACCTATACATTCTTAACCTTATCTCTTCAATAAGATTACACATCCAACGAAGCATCCTCATCTCTGCCATCATTAGCTTATGACGATATACTTGTTTATTGGCCAACATTCCACCCCATAAAGCATGATCAAACTAATCATTAAACGATATAGTTTACCTTTGAGCTTGAGTAGTATCTTCTTGTCACATAAAATCCTAATGTACTTCTCTATGTAAGCCACCCTAATCTGATATAGTGGATTATATTTTCATCGATCTCTCCATTACTATGGGTGATGGATCCTAAGGATTTAAAACACTATTTTCGTGGTATAAATTCTAAACTAATCTTTACCTCCACATCAGAAGCCACCCTTTGACCTGAAAAGTTACAATATAAGTACTTAGTTTTAGTTCTGCTCAATTTAAAACCCTTCGACTCTAACGTATCCTTCTAAAGTTCTAGCTTGATATTAACACCTTCTTTTGTCTCATCCACTAAGACAATATCATCAGTAAACAACATACACCAAGACATATATCGTTGAATATTCTTGGTGAGCTCATACATTGCTACTGCAAACAAAAAAGAGCTCAAAGAGGAGCATTGATGTAGCTCAATATCGATAGAGAAAATTTGTGTATCTCCTTCTATTGTCCTTACTCTAGTCTTTACCCTTTCATATATATCCCTAATAACTCGTATATAAGTCAAAGGAATTCATGGAACCTCTGAACACCTCCACATGATTTCTCTAGGTACCCTCTCATAAGCCTTCTGCAAATCAATAAAGACCAAGTGTAGATTACTCTATCTTTCCTTGTAATATTCCATTAATCTTCTTAAGAGTGTAAAGCCTCTATTATGGATCTTTTTGACATGAAGCCAAACTGGTTCTTTGAGATAGACGTATCCTTTCTCACTCGCTTCTCGATTACCTTCTTCCACAATTTTAAGTGTGACTAAGTAGTTTGATACCTCTATAGTTATTACAATTTTGGATGTCCATTTTGTTCTTGTATAGAGGAATTAACATACTAAGTCTCTACTCATCTGACATTTTGATAGACTTAAGGATCACATTAAAAAGCTTGGCTAGCTAAGTAATACTCTCTTTGCCTAGGCTCTTCTACACCTATATGGGTAACTCATCAGGTCCTACTGCCCTTCTGCTTTTTATCTCCCTCAAAGCTCTTTTAATTTCTTCGCTTGTAATCTGCCTATAACGAGTCAAGTTACGAAACCTCTCAAACGTGCTACTTAAAGAGATGTTGTCCTCTATGCCTTCATTAAAAAGGCTATAGAAGTACCACTGTCATCTTCTCTGGATGTCATTTTCAGCTATGAGTACTCATCCTATTTCATCTCTTATGTAACAAACTTGATCTAAGTCTCATTTATCTTTTCCCTAGCTCTCGCCAACTTAAAAATGTCGTTTCTCCATCTTTAGTTTCCAACCTTTGGTACAATTCCTTGTATGCTCTGCTTTTAGCTACTGAGATTGTCTTATTTGCCTCTTTTTTAGCTAGTTTGTACATTACTGTATTGGTCACTCTCTACCTTTGAGGTACTATCCAATAAAGCTTTATAGGTGCCCTTCTTAATTTTAACTTTTTCTTGTACATCTTGTTTTCACCAATAGGACTCCACCTTACTACCTTTAGGCCCTTTAGAAATCCCAAGATCTTTTTAATTGTATTCCTTAAAAGATTTACTACTCTCTCTCACATTTGGTTACCATCTCTTTCCAATTTACATTCATCTCCAAATATTACCCTATCCCTAAATTACTTCACCATGTCCCCTTTTAGATTCCACCATTCAACTTTAGTACTTGTCTTAGGACTTCTAGTCCTCCTCGATCCTTTAATTATAAGATCCAAAACTAATAGTCTATGCTGAGTTGACAAGCAAACGTTTAGTATCACCTTACAATCCTTACACCAAGCCTTGGTGACCAAGGTTAATCACTCCACCTTACATGGAAGTAGTCAAATTGAGTTTTCATTATCATTATTCTACTTTTAAAAGTCACCAAGTATTCTTCACTTTTCTTGGAAAAAAATTGGTTAGTATCAACTTAAACGCCACCACAAGATCCAACGAAGCATTCCCTAATATCATTCCTATTCCTATACCCGAGATCTCTATGAGTCCATGGATATCTGTCCGAGATTGTCCTTATATGACCATTAAAGTCTGCTCCTAGAATAATTTTCTCAACAGGGAGGATCTACTGAATCACCTTATCTAACTCTTCTCAAAATTGACGTTTATTCGTCTAAGCTTACTTGAGGCACATATGAGAACAACACCTTTCACCATAATCTTTACACACATAATCCTATCATTTTACCCCCATAACATGACTCATAATTTCCTTAGTAACCAAGATATCTACCACATTATGTCGTCTAAAAAACCTTGAGTACTAAAGTTTGAATCCATTAATCTCTTTTGCTTTAGGCCTGTTCACTATCTCTTGGATGCACGTTATATGAATCTTATATTTGTCTAAACTCTCCACTAATTCTAAAGACTTCCCTGTAAGGTTCATGATGTTCCAAGAACCTATCTATAATTTGTCAACATCTTTTTTTCTCTGAGACTCAAAACTTAACGAAGGACTAGTCCTTGTTCTATCATTGATATTCAAAGCCACCACTCCTATCTTAAAGCCTAACACAAGCTAAAGAAGACAAGTCCCATAAGTTCGTAAATGACTCCAAAATACCTTGAGAGAGTGACCAAGGATTATTAATAAAGGTTTGAACATCACAAGTACACACGACCGCAAGCAAATAAAAAATTCTTTGGCTCAAAATCTTACCCACTACTAGCACATAGGATTATGCAGAATGCTAAAATCCAGTATTGAATAGTTAAAACAAAACAAACAAAATATTGAAAATTATAAACACAAAAAGCCGAACCAACAAGTTTATTAAGCCATTGAAAAATTTATGAAGAAAGCAAATGTAAGGGACCTAAAACACCAACAATACCCAATATATTGAATAACTCTAAGACCAATTAAAGCTAAGCCACATGATAAGCCAGTGAAATTTATGACAACCCCGAATTAAAGGTCTAGCTATAAGAAAATTAATAAACACAAACAATGGAGAGGAGAAACAAATCAAGCTGGAACAAAGCAGTGTCGACACAGTACTAGAGATTTATGACAATCACACAACCCAAAATACTTGGCAACCACACAAAAGATAAATTAACAAATTTTGACAAACCAAATGATGAACTCGGAAGCACTAGAAAGCTGAAGGAGCAGTGGTATGAGCAAGAGCAGAGCTCTGGTGAGAAACACTTCTAGTACCAGTAACAAGATCAAAATTCTACACTCTAATAGCTCTTTCTTTCTACTCTTCTTCAACAACTCAAAGTTCAAATCTCTCTAAAACAAAGTTCATTTTTTATCGTGTTGTTATAAAGTAGACAACAAACAAACTCACTCATTGATCCAGAAATAAAAGCCCAAGAGAGTAGTGAAAGTGAAAACAAAGAACACAAAAACGAAATTGATGTTACTGGAGAGATAAGCAAATGCTATTAAATAAAACCCAAAGCTAATGAAAGAGGAACCACTTAAACAGCTAAGCTACAGAGATAAATATGCATCGGCAGGCGCTTGTGACAGTGGATAGAGAAATACAGTGACAGAGAGAATGAAGATGTAGGCGAGTAAAGTCAAAGATTGGGGTTTTAAGGCTTTCCTGCGAATCAAGGTGTTGCCACCGTTTAGCTCACCACCACTTTCTTTGTCAATGTTTACATCGATTTTTAGGATTGATCTATAAAAACTAAAACTGAACTAACAAGAACTGGAGTTGGATAACCCAAATCGAAGAAGCAGTGGAGACAGAAATAGAGAGGAGATTAACAGGCAAGCAACAAAAACAAAATGTTGGAGAAAAACCATGAGCAGCAAATGCAAATTCAAAAGGTTGCAAAATCCAATTGGACAAAAAAAACAAAACCAAATCTCAGATTTTGTATCACGTAAGAGCTGACCAAAAGCACCGAGAAGATTAAAATGGCAACACCCGAAGTGCAGCACACAGCCGTGAAACAACAGTCATAGTGTCGCTTTCCGTTGTGTAGAGAAAGAGTTCCGCGAACACCCAAATCCTAAAAGGCAACTAATCACACTTGCATCACCAATACAACAATGCATTGAACCATAAAAGAGTGCATCCTGATTAATCCTTCAGATCGCTCTAAGTTTCCTTCCAATTACCAAATTCGTCATCAATGTGTATTGAAGCCTGAAAACCACATTTCATGATGAAGGTAAGCGGCTTATTGTGGTTGAATTAAACACCCTGAATATCGGTTAACAAACCATAAAGTTTATTAACTAATTTATGTTATTTGTATCTCCCAATTTGTTAGGCTTTTGATCTGAAGAATTGCAGATAAGTCACCTCTTTCTTGTAAGAATATTTTATTGAAAAGTAGAAGTATATCAATTTGTCATATTCATTCTTGTAGTAGAATGTCTAACAGGTCAACCAACCAGTGGCAGGCACAACACAAGCAGAGATCAGACCAAAGACAATTCAAGGAAGTTAGGAACATCTACTCTGTATGTCTTCATCCTTATTTTACAAAAATACTTGCAAGCCAAGACCTTAACCGATCAAGTTTCTAGCACTCAGCTATAACAAGACTAAACCACCACCTCTCAGGGCAAGCACAAGGTGAAGCACAGAGCCACCCTCAATATTGTAGTCACGAGCTGTCTTATCATCTGCAAGCTGCTTACCAGCATAGATTAGCCTGTAAAACAGCAGCGCAGTTCAACAAAAATATTATAACAAGTACTCCAATGTTATAAATCTGAACAAAACAACAAACAGACAATAAACTTTTCATGAAGATGAAAAATGCCAAATAGGGTTGGGCATTTCTTAACTATGCTCTACAGCAAGTAGAATATATTCCATAATTACTTATTGTTGCCTTTATATTCTCCATGCGCAAAATCAAAATAGTGCAATAGCTTTCAGTCGTTTAGAACAGCTACACTATCCTTTAGAGGAACTCAGAATTGAGCACTTTAAAATCCATACCTCTGCTGCACAGGGGGAATTCCTTCTTTCTCTTCAACCCGCTCCTTTATCCGATCAATAGTATCAGTTGGCTCAATGTCAATTTCAATTTCCTTACCAGTGAGAGTCTTCACTTTAATCATGGTTCCGCCCCTAAGCCTCAAAACCAGGTGAAGGGTCGACTCCTTCTGGATGTTGTAATCAGCAAGAGTTCGCCCATCTTCCAACTGTTTACCAGCAAAAATCAACCTCTGCTGATCAGGAGGGATTCCTTCTTTGTCCTGTAAGAAGTAACTCAAACTGTTTTTGATGGTACTACAATATGCAATGATGCAATACACAGCATCTAAAACCATAAACGCAACAATTGTGCAGCACATTACAATCAAACAAGAAAGAGTAACATAGTAGTTCTTAGGATGAACTCAATGGAGGTTAGACAGATTCAGAAGCAATTCTACAATAATGTGACGCCAGATTTGTTAGGGTAGTACATGAGAAGATAACTGTTAATTGTGCAATC
Organism: Erythroxylum acuminatum; assembly: GCA_026284645.1. NCBI lineage: Eukaryota > Viridiplantae > Streptophyta > Magnoliopsida > Malpighiales > Erythroxylaceae > Erythroxylum > Erythroxylum acuminatum. The sequence continues at coordinate 4,151,906 of JANKOD010000007.1, forward strand.
GTAGACCCTACAATTACTTGTCTAGGTTACGCATACACTCAATAGTGGGGTCACTCTTCACATTTTTTTCGCAAGCTACATGATTGAACAAAATCAAGAAGTGGCATCTCAGGCAACATGACAACTATGTGCCAAGCTTGTAAAGGAGAAAGCTTAAGCCTTCTTTATGATCAATTTACAATCAAAAGAACATTATGACCAGTGTGAGTCTAGATAAGAACGCGAATATTTAGTTCAGCAGATAAGTTTTCAATTGAAGAAGCAACAAGGGGAAGGAAACCACTTCCTTTCTCTTAATGAAGGAAAAACCTTAGCATTTAGGGGGCAAAAATTCATCTTTTGATTCATCGGATTTTAAAAGAAAGCATGGTAAAAGAAAAGACCTGAATCTTGGCTTTGACGTTGTCGATAGTGTCGCTGCTCTCAACCTCCAGAGTTATGGTCTTGCCGGTGAGGGTCTTCACGAAGATCTGCATCTTCACGTTCCTTTGGTTTTTGCAGATTTTCTCTCTCTCTCTCTCTCTCTAATTTAATTGCGGCGGAAGAGAGGAGGGAGACTAGCAACAGGAAACTCGACCATCCACTCCGCGTTAGGACTTAGGAGCTTGAGATTTTAAAACCGTAACACCTTACTGAGAGTAGTCTCGCAATTATTTTAATTATTTAAAATAAATATCGCTTATAATTTTTTATGCATATTTATATTTTTATTTTTAAAATTATTTTTTATTTTTTAAATCTTAATTACATAAATTATATTTTTAAAATAGTTCAACATAAGTATAACAAATATTTTACTAACTTTCTTAATAAATATTTATCTCTTTAAAACGACTTTTATTTTAAATTAGATGAAGTATTTTACTAATTTTATATTCATCCTTTACCTAAGCAGTGCAATTTGATTGAAGGTTAATTTTTATGGATTAACGATGAAGATTAATTTGAAGATGGATTAGACATTTGAATCAGATTCTCGTCGACTTTCTGCAACGTAAGTGCAAGTGGCGCCGCCCCAAAAATTGATTCTCTTCAACAATTCTATTTTGAATTTTCTTCTTGCATACCTTCAATTGAAGAGACAACGCAATTATTATATCTTTTAAGTGCTTCGTAATAAAATAAAGATTTTTAAATAAGGACTTACTGTTCATTATTATAGTTTTGTATTGTAAGGTAATTCAAGAGATCATAGAGAGTTAAGAGAAAAATAATAATTTTTATGAAGACAGATTCAAATATTATATATCAAACCAATTTTGTATTATGAAAAAAAAACTAAACTAAATATTATTTGAATTTTCGAACATAAATTTTTAAGAATATCGAGCTAAGGTGATTTAAGAATTAAGACAAGTTAAAAGAAAGATATACATTATTTTTTATGAACACATCAAAACTTAATTCGTATGTTAGGTCAATTAAATTAGTCAATTGATCAACCAAACTATCAACCTATGTCTCTTTGGAATTGATTACAAGCTTGTTGTCTTAATTCTTTAAATGGTTAAGTCAACTTATATCTAACATATATAGACAGAATTTTTGCAAAACTAGTATAAAACAAATCAATCACAACATAGACTGATTTCCTTATCTTTTTCTTTAATTTCTTTTTTGTTTTTCAACCTTAGAGAGGGAAATATGAGTTTGTAAGGGTAAAGGAGGTTGAGTTTATAAGTTCTGCTTGAAAATAAGGATAAGGCCAAAATTAGATAAGTTTTAGAGGAGAAAGTTTAAGAAAGTTGAAAAAGGAGAAAAAAGACACTTGAATCTCGACATTAGATAAATTCAATTACTAATTAAGTATGACCTTTTCTACTCATTTTGAGTTAGATTATATAAGTTTTAATTTAAGATATATTGTATTATGTAGAGATTGAGTTCATATTTGAAAGTGATTTTGGAAAAAAAAAGTTGATTGATTCATGAGCAAGTTTGGGTGAGTTAAATTGTGATATTTAATGCTTGGTGGATTATTAAAGATGGAATTGAATGGAATTTATATTAGAAACTATAGAATATAATTGGTCTAAGTATGAGTGAGAGCTGCATATTTCCATATCTAATTTAATTTTGGGTTAATTACAAAAAAATCTCAAATTTTACTCAATTTTATAATTATAGTCCGAACTTTAAAAAGTTACAATTAAATACCCAAAATTTCATTTTTTCAAATATAGCCTAAATTCAGTATCTCCGTTAACATTAAAATTACTAATGTGGTCAGCCGTATAAGACATAAATCTAAACATTAGTCCTGTATTAATTTGGGATTCAGATTGACTTACCCGCACACCATTCCTTGCTGTACACCTCTTCTTCCCTGTCGCACAACTTTTCTTCCCTGTCGCACCAATCTTACCATTTTTTACCACTCTTCGCAAATTGTGTTACACTTTTCTTTGTTGTCACACCAATCTTCTGTCTCACACCATTCTTCATTCCTCTTCGCATTACATAATTTGTGATTCGCCCTTGTGTTATATACCATTCTCTATCACATACCATTCTTCGCTCCTCTTATCATTACAAAATCTATCACACCAAACTTCTATGTCACAATAGATAAATTGTAATTTTGAAGGTTAGAGCATTGATATAAAGAGATATGTTTTGTTTATAATTTTGTCATGTTTTCTAATTTTTTACACCCAAGTTCTTTTTTCCATTTTTGTTTTATATTTTTCATTTCATGACAGGAAAACCAAGAAGTGCTTCATATGCATTTGCCTTATGAATTATCCATCTACATGTGCTTAGGTTATTTGGCTTAGCACTTAAACTTTGCAGAAATTTAAAATGTTTTTGTGAAGATTGTTTTTAATATTCTACCATGTTATAGAATTAGGATTGAGAGGATAATATTCTATCATGGTTAAGTTTTGACCATTCTTCGTTATGTTTGTGTTTGCACCAACTAAACCAGTAGTTGTAGTAAGTGTTTCACAGTAGAAGGCAAGTTGTTTGTCCCTTCCCTATTAGTAATTAGAACTTTGCATCTTTTTTGAAATTCATTCTCAATTCTTCTTTGGGTTGAATTTAATTCTCAATTCCTCTTCAAAACTAAATATATAAGGAATTAAGATGTCAATCATATATCGATATTCACGTGATTTCCTTAAGATAACATGTCACTTTATAACAATGAAAAGCATATGTCATGTGTCACATTGTAGAAATGAAAAGCATATGTCAAGTATATACATGTTAGAAGGCAGTTATTGTCAAGTATAAACATTTGCTTTAACATAAACACTATATTGAAACTTTTGTTAACTTTGCTTCTGAGCATAAACCAATATTTATTTAAGGCATGAATCCCTTTTAATAGCTCTAGTCATTTGCACCGGATTATACCCCTTGCCATTTATATAGGAATTAGGTGTATTTTTTATTTTTGTCTTTAGTTTTCTAACTATCCTAAATTGAGATTGCTTAGTTTTTTATTCTCTTTTCCTTTTGGAATATGTTTTATTTTATAAATATTAATTTCTAACTCTAATTTAGTACTAACATTTTACATTAGGCAAGAATCACATTTGATGGAAATATTCATTTCAATTCTTCACTCTTTGTCATAGTTTTTTTTCTTCCTTACTGTGTTTTTGTAATTAACCTTATTTTATTTTAGTGACTTGAATATACTTTACTTAATTAACCCTATAATATGTATGTTACTCAATCACACTTTCCATTAACTTATCATATTGAGTCTAATCCTTTGTACATATTTCCATTTATAACCATCTTCTTACGTATTATGTTACATATCATTGTTAAAAATGTCCAGTATTTGTAGAAGTTGGTAAATTTTTAATTTTATTATGAAAGGGTGTTGGAAAGACATGATAATAAATATATTAGAGGCAAGATTAAAAGGAAGGAGGATATGTGTGTTGATGAACTTAACATGGTAGTCCTATAAGGAGTTTTTAAAAACAAAGGACATACAGTAATATCTATGTTGTACAAATTTCTTAATGAGTCAATAAGAAGCTTGAAGGAGTTAAACTTACACCATGATAAGGACATATTAGCTATGCTCCAACAAATGGAAGATTTGAATTATCCTAATGTTGAAATATATTATGAATATGGTTATAAGCATCCTAAAATAGATGGTGAAGAATCTAAATATGATATTCACAATGAATTTGATGATAATACACATTAGAAAGTGAGTATGAATGATGAGTGGTTGTTCTAAGTTCAAGTGGAGCAAGATGATGACTTTGTTGTTATGTAGGTTAGTGAATTTGGAGATGATCCAGTTGATAACAAGTTATTTGCAATTGATGATAAAGAATATGTTGCTGCGAGAACAAATAAGAAGAGATATGCCAAGACTATACATAGTGGGTTTGAATGCGATAACATTGTCCATGGGGTCGAAGGTAGTGGAAAGAATTGCAATGAAGAAGGTGATTATTCTAAAGATACACAAAGATAAGAAGAGATTTCATATGGTGCAAATAGTGAATATGAGGATAGTAATGTTGACGTTCAATCACTATTTTGTAGTGATGATGAATCATCTAGTCCAAAAAAGAAATACATTATCTTTAATCTCAAATTTGATATGAAAGATTTTAAGTTTGAAATTTGAATGAAGTTTGAGGATGAGATGCAATTAAGGGAAATAAGAAACTATGCAATTTCAATCGGATATGATATTTTAATCGAGAGAATCGAAGTGAGAATAGAGGCAGTTTGTGAGCCACAATGTCCTTTTTGGTTATATGCTAGCTTGATTGGAAATGATAAAACATTTGTTATAAAGATAGTAGAAAACAAACATAACTATAGGAAAGTGCAAAGAAACAGGCAAGTTAGTAGGAAATGGATAGCAAATGAATTCTTACACAAGGTTAGGAGGAACTTGAATTAGCCTATTACTGAAATGATGAATGATCTCAAAAGAAAATGTGCACTATAGGTAACTAAAATCTCAATGTTATAGGGCTAAATTGGAAGCTATTATCATGATATAGGGATCTATGGAAGGTTATTATTCTAAGTTATAGTCTTATGGACAAGAGTTACTAAAAGCTGACAAAGATGGAAAATATATTATTCAAATTGAACTTGATGAATAGTCTTAAAGAAACCAATGTTCAAAATGTTTTATATGGGATTTAGTGCATTGAAGTATGGTTTTCTTGGTGGATGCAAGAAAAATTGGGTTAGACGGATGTTTTTAGAAGAAATTCCTTGAAAGTGCTTTATTAGCTACAGTAGGTCGTGACGGGAACAATTAAATGTTTCCTATATCTTGGGCTGTTGTTGAGGGAGAAAATTACCAATTGTGGCATTGGTTTTTTGAGCATTCTTGCAAAATATCTTGACATAATTAGGAATGTATGGACTTTTGTTAGCAATCAGCAAAAGATAAACTTTAAATATCCATACATGTAATGTTTGATTATTAATGTGATTTAAGTTCTTCAAGTTATGTTACCTTTTTTGTTATAGGTTTAGTTGATGCGTTAAAGAATCTGTTACTAGAAGCTGAGCATAGAAAATGTGCTCAACATGTCTGTGCAAATTTATCAAGTGCTCATAAACGATACACATATAGGAGTTTATTTTGGCAAGTAGTGAGTTGCACAATGGAAGTGGAATTTGATGAGGTAATGGAGCAATTGAAGAGTATTTCACTGAAGGTTTATAATGATTTCCAAATTAAAAACCCAGAGACTTTTGTGAAGTTATTTGTTAGCACAAGACTAAAGTGTGAAATAGTTCATAATAATATATCATGGACATTTAATGGATTCATTTATGAAGCTTATAAAAAATGCTTGATCAATATGTTAGAAGAAATTCAATTTTCTTTAATAACTTAGATATATGAAAAACGGTACATGATGCTTAAATCTATTGATGATATATTTGCACTACTTATATATAATTACAAAAAATGCTAATATTTAGCTTTTTGATTTTTTTTATGCTTCATAGATGGGTGGAAGTCAATGTCAAGTGCTATAACCTTCGAATAATGCAACAACAACTCAAGCTTCCTAAAATACAATAGCCATACAAATTAAACTAGGAGAAGGATCAAATTGAGGACAAAAAGTTCTGCTCCTAGAAAATGTCAAGTTATTAATGATTGAGAATTTGGATACCAACTTCTGGATATGTATTAGTTTTGGATGTGTAGTAGTTATCATTTGGTTGACAATTTTGACATGATTTGATTCATAGTTTGAACATGGTTGATTGAGCATTTGAAAACGGTTTGATTGATAATTTGAATATTGTTTTTTTTTTCATAACACTAATGCATAAGTGTTATGTTGTATAAGTTAGATATCTTAAACTCTCAATCAAGCTCTTAAAATATGTTGTATTAAAAGCTTCACCTTCTTCATATTTTGATATCTTGATTTCAGTGTTGGTAAGTGTTGCCATAGGTTTGGAATCAATCATCTTGAACTTCTCATGTACTTCTTTAGCATATTTTTCTTGAGAAATGAAAATACCTTCCTCCATTTACTCCACTTCAATTCCAAGATAATATGACATTAACCTAATTTCTATCATCTTGAATTCTCAAATCATTGCTTCCTTAAATTCACTGAACATGCTTGGATTAGTTCTTGTGAAAACTAAATCATCCACATACAAACAAACAAGTAAAATATCTCCATTTTTGTTAGTTTTTGAGTAAAGAGCATGTTTATATGGACGCTTCACATAGCCATTTTTTAAGAAGTATTTGTCAATTATGTTATCCCACACTCTTGGAGCCTGCTTTAATCCGTATAAAGCCTTCTTCAACTTTAAAACTTTGTCTTCTTGGCCTTTCACAACATAGGCAAGAGGTAGTTCTACATAAACTTCCTCCTCTAAGTAGCCATTTAGAAAAGTAGACTTGAAATCCATCTAATTAATCCTCCATTTGCTTTGAGTAGCCATCGAAATAATCAATATAATGGTCTCTAAATGAGTAACATAAGCAAACACTTCTTTTTAGTTTATACCTTAACGTTAACTATAGCCTTTTGCAACTAATCTCGCTTTGTATCTCTCCACTTCTCCTTTAGTGGTCTTTTTAGTCTTGAACACCTATTTGACTCCAATTGCTTTTTGGCCTTTTGGAAGAGCAGCAAGTTCCCAAATATTGTTCTTATTAATTGCTTGAATTTATTCATCTATTGCTTTCACCCTTTTTTGATCATACTAGCTTCTGCAAAATCAATTAGTTCACTATCTACAAAGAGACAAAACAAGGTGAGATTATTTTCAAACTTTTCCATCCAGGGGGTCTGGTGGAAGGACTTCTTTTTGAAGATGATGGAGGTGATTCATTATGATTTAGGTGATGGTGGAGTTTTAGACTCTTGAGGTGCTTCATTTTTGTCGTTATCGCTTTCTTCAACAAAAGGAAAAAAAGGCATAATCTTCTTCTTGATCATTCCAATCCCATATAACTTCTTCATTAAAAACAACATCCCTGCTCACAACAACTCTTCTGGTGCTTAGATTGTAGAGTTTGTAACCTTTAGAACTTGAATCATAACCTATAAAAACAAATTTCTCACTTTTATCATCAAGCTTTAAATGCTTTTATTCTAGCATATGAGCATATGCAATGCTTCCAAAAATCTTCAGATGAGCAACACTAGGCTTCCATCCATTCTAAGCCTAATGAAGAGTCGCATTCCATAAACTCCTAGTAGGGCTTTGATTAGAAAGGTATACTGCACATTCTACAACTTCAACCCAGAATTCTTTCAGCATCTTCTTGCTCTTCATCATACTTCACGCCATATTTAGAATGGACCTATTTTTCCTTCCGACGACACCATTTTGTTATGGTGTCCATGCAACTATAAGAGGTCTTCAGATTCTATTTTCATTATAAAACTTATTGAATTCTTTTGAAGTAAATTCACCTCCTCTATTAGATCTCAAAGATTTTATAAAATAACCCCTTTCTTTTTCAATAAAAGCTTTACATTTTTAAATGCCCCAAACACCTTTGATTTTTCTTTTACAAAATAAACCCAAGTTTTTTGGCTAAAATCATCAATAAATAGTGGAAAGTAATTATTCTTACCAAAAGAACTTGGTTTGACTAGTCCACAAAGGTTCGTATGCACAAGATCCAACTGATTCTTTGCTCTTATAAAAGATTCTTTTGGAAAACTTTCTTGATTATTTTTAAAAAAATGCACCCTTTATAGAATTGATTTGGGTGCTCAATGTATGGCAATCCATTCACCAAGTTGTTCTTTGACAATAATTTTAAGCCACCAAAATTCAGATGCCTGTTGTGTCTAGTTTCTGTTGCTTTTAATTTCCTTCATATCTTGATTTTAGTTACAAATCTTTGTTCTTTGATCCAAATGTGAGATAAATTGAGTAGAAATGGTGTGAATATTACATGAATGTTAATTGGATTACTTTTGTGAATTTTGCATATAGGTTGAAGGGAAAGTCATGTAAAGTTGCATGAAGACAGAAATAAAAAATTAAAAAGAAAAAAAAAGAAAAGTGGTAAGGTGATAATGATAAGTCACCACCTTAAAGGTGGTGTGTGACTAACATTTTAGTAACGGTAGTGACTTGGTTTGTCACCACCGTGCATGACTAACATTTAATTTAAATGTTAGCCACGGGGGTGACTTAACTAGTCACCCTTGCGATCGTGCATGGCTAGTCATGGGGGTGACTTAATTAGTTACCCCTGTACGTGACTAGTCACCACCGTGCAAATTTGTGAACACTAACTTTGAGTCTGACACGTGCAGGTTAATGACGTAACAACCCTAAAAACCTAAACCTAGAGTGGGGCTATAAAAGACAAGAGAGGGTGGCGGCTGCGACGATCTTTTCATGGACGATTTCATTCATTCACTCATACAAAGACACAGATAGGGGAGGCGTAGAGAGATAGAGAAAAAGAAGATAAACAGAGACGAGGAATAGAGATAGTCTAAGAAGGAGAAGAAGAGAGCAACAACGAAAAGAGAGGCCGAAAGCGAGAGCTGGAGTTGATCTTGAGCAAACATTCGGTTGGAGGAGAGCAACTGAAGCAGAAGGCGAGAGCTAAAGCTGAAAGTTGAAAGTGTAGAAGACCTCCAATATCTCATTATCTGACCCTTTGATTGCTTATCTTATTCCTCATTTGTTGCTTGTTTCTTTGAGTTTACTGTTCTGTTGGTATTAATTGATTCATATTCTTGTTAGCTTAACAACTGTTGCTTGTTATCTTGTCATAGTTTATTTAATTAGTTACTGGGTTGTTATTTTCAAACTTTTGTCTACAGTAATATGGGATTGAAGTATTTAAGTATGATGAACCGTGTGTATGATATGATGGGCTGATCTCTTTTCTTGAGAATTAATGTAGCTATTTAGTTAAATATGCATGATTGGGTTATGGATATGTTGTCTTATTTATTGCTATGGTTTCTGAACTAAATGGATGTAATAGAATGACCAAAATTTGCATCATTTTAGTGTTAAATGAAGATTTGAGAGATGAAGTTTAATACAGATCGTGAAATTATAGGCACTGAGGTTGAGAACTAGAAATATATTAACTTAAGTGGTAATTAGTAGTCAGGTTTTATTATTAATTCAGAAAGTAACTTATTGAATACGAAAGTTAGACTAGTTCATTATTTAAATCGATTTAGAACCTAACCATTAATTTTAGTAAGACAACAACCCAATCATTTTCCCTTAATCATACATAGGAGATTAAATTAGTGAAATTAATTCTCAAGCGTTTTTCCACTTCGATTAATCTATTTGTCTTTGCTCCCAATTGATTCAAACTACTTTTCAATTTAATTTTATAATTTTCCTTAAAAGCTTTCACTCAATAATCGGGATAGCATGTTTAGGAATGCATTGTTTTTATTTTTATTTTTAATTGAAACTTAATTTAAGTTGATCAATTTCATCTCCGTGGTAGACAACCCTGAATTATCAGCTATAACTATCTCATATACTTGCGAGTAGGATAGCTTAGGTCTTTTTAGAACTTTTTGGGAATAACAATGCCCAAGCCTCAAATGCCAAGCCCATGATGTATCTTTCAAGCAAGATTTTAGACATTTAACATCAGTTTGAATGTT
>JANKOD010000007.1:4168748-4189620 GCA_026284645.1 Erythroxylum acuminatum
ATTAAAACTCAATCTAATCTATCCATAAATCAAATGGGTAAGAAAACTCTAACCCTAACCTAGGAACTCAAAAACTCCAAAAATCCATCATCTTCTTCTTCACAACTTACTTCTCTCTCTAAAATCTCTCACCCCACACAACCACAACTCATTTCTCAACCAATCAAGAAGAAAAGAGACAAAACTTACCTTAGAAGCTTGATTCTCCCTTTGATCCACGATTTTTCCCCTCTTTTCCCTTGGATTTCGATTTTTCTTCCTCCTTCTTCTCTTCTTCCACGACTCCTCTCCTCCCTCTCTTTGCAATCCACGACAATGCTTCTTCTTCTTTTTAATTTTTCACCTTCTTATTACTACTAAACTTCCCATTATGCCCTTCATTAAAAGCCCCTTTCCAACTATGCCCTTGGTTGGCTTCTAACTCCTTCCATTCACTTAAGCTAACTTAGTTACAATCTAACTAAATCCTAACATTTCATATCAATTCTAATTTTTAATCTTTCCCCCAATTCTAATTAAAGGCCCAATTCTATAAAAAATTAAACCACAAATTAACACAATTAACCAATTCAAAACATAAGCAACCAATTAAGCAATTCATGCAAATTAAGAAAGAAAACAAGGTCTAACATAAATAATAAGATATGTAACATATATCTTAACAAATTTCATTACTCCAAAGCAAAAAATTCTACAATAGAGGGAGGGGGAATTTCGAACCACTCTCTAAGGCCAGAAGTGAATAATGCGCCTTTAGCTAAGACGTGTGCAACAGAATTGCCTGACCTAAAGTCAAAAATACATTTAGCTATTCTAATCTCATTCAATAGAGGTTTACAATCATATACTAACAAACCAAAAGAGGAAGAGTCTTCATAAGAGTCATCATTAATTGCTTGAACTACAATCTTCGCATCTGATTTAATAATAACTCTATCCCAATTCTAAAGCTTGACCCAACTAAGGACTTCTCTGATAGCTATTGCCTTTGCACTTTTAGCACTCAATCTGCCTGGAAACCTCCACGATTTTGCAGCTATAAAACTCGAATTAGAGTCATGTACAATAACTACAGCAGTTATGAAATTGGAGTCACTTCTAGTGGCGGCATCAACATTAACCTTCAGCCAACCTACTTCTAGAGGTTGCCAACTCACCGTTCTTGTTACTGGTGTTCCCGGAGTAGTACCAGAAGCATGAGCAAGTCGCCAATCCTCCAAGGTTCTCTGTGCAAAACAAACAATGGCATTGATTGATCTCCATTTATTATTCCACACAACTCTATTTCTAGTCTGCCAAATTACCCATATTATCATCAAAATGGTATACTGCCGATCTTTCGGTGTAGGTAGAAAGAAGGACGCAAACCAGTTGAGTAAAGAAATTGTTCTTGGATGTTGCCAGTTTCGAAGAACTCTCAACCAGTCCTGCTTCGTGAGTGGACAGTTGTAGCACCCAACTCCCGCAAGATACGTACCCGACATCTATAAGTGATATCCGAGTCCAAGCCCCGTGAGGGTGGCATGCTAGAGCACTTAGTCCATCAAAAATCGGTATAATTTTTTTGAAACAACAACATACACACATATCCATAATTTGTTCAGGCCCACTTCATTCGTAAACTTTTTAATAATACAATCAATAGAATTTCAATAGTCATTTGGGGCCCATTACAAATACAAAACACTTTAGTTATAATGTATTTACATTACAACATAAATCATTTGACAATAATTTTGGAATATACAAACTTATACAAAGATAGAAAAATACAATTGCAGACGCGAACTGATCCCGACCTCTATCCTTTACTTGAATGCTGTAGGGATACTCCCGTTTACCTAACGAGGTATTCTTCTGATCCTAAAAAATATTTGCAAAGTTTGGGTAAATTTTGCGAACTCAATGAGTGACCATCGTCGATGGCTCACCTAGTCACATAACACATAATTCACATAACATATAGTTCACAACTTTGCATTGTTGAATGCATGTCACATTTACATGTAAGAGTAATTCAATTTGGCATTTTAAACAATCCACATACTTGACAAAATGCATATTAAATGCTCATGAAACACTTTTTCCAATTATTACGTTGTTGTGACCGAGTGCCTGAACTGTCCCGTATCCATTTTGGATACCGAGCTCATTAATAACTGTCCCTTATCTGAAGAGGATACATGGCTTATTTTACATAGTGGGCCTTGGGCCCTTAATCACTATCTGAGCTCGAAGCTCTTTTCATTCGTTGAGCTTTAAGCTCTGATCAGTGACTACTCAGGTCACAACTGTCATTATATTTTATGCATTCATGAAATGAGATGCATCAATCACATTCAATCACTTTTACATATCATCGGACCTTAGTCCTGCATCCAACACAATCAATCATATTCATATAAGCATTCAGTAATCAATCAATACAAAAATTCAAACAAAACAAACAATAAAATGAGACCATCTAGGTCTACTTATAGTACGCTCCAAAATAGTATTTACTTCTAAATTCTGGATATGCCTATAACATGCAGTAGCCATTGGTTTCTTATTTCTAAAACTCCAAGGCTCATCAAAACAATATCACAAAACCAGTAAACGCAAGTCTCTTATTCTAGAATTCTAAAATTCTAGAACAATTATGGTCTTTTTGGTTTTTAGGTTTATTCAAGCATTAGATTTGATATAATTTTTCAATTCCAAAATTCAATCAATAATGAAACATTTAATCAAATTACATAATTAAAATCCTGCTCTTATATCACTGTTGGGAAACTGGGTCAGAATCTGATTATGATAGCAGCAAAATAATTACAAATCCTTTTCATAATCTTTGATTTCTCAAAACCAAGATCTCTTAATTCTATAAAATGATTAACATAAATCATAGTAAAGAAAAAACTTAATTTGTACCTTATTTTAAAGCTTGATCTTTATCTTGTTGAATCCCTTGAACTGTTTCCAAAATCGATTTGTCTTAAGGATCGTAGCTGCACAAGCATCTGACCTCTAATGGTATCAACATTAGTTAAGAAAACTCTATAACTCTTACACAGAAAGTTAAGCAGGATGCATCATCGAGGCATCCTGAAGGATCTCTTAACCCTGAGGCTTATTAATAGGTCAGAGCTCCCAATGTATGCAAAAGTGGCTGAAGTTATCATTGACAATACCTGGAACTGGCAAGCTACCATAATTGAGGTCATTCGTATACTAGAACCTTTAACCTATCAACCTGATGCTTCCCTACCAGATAGACTAGAATGGATTGCCAGCCCCACTAAAACCTACACAAACACTTCAGCATACTCCTTGTTGAGACCTCCCTCTCCTAGAGTCCCTTGGTATAACTTAGTGTGGTCTCAAGGTACACTCCAAGGCATGCGTTTATCTTGTGGTTAGCTTTCCATAATAAGCTACAAATAAGAGACCAACTATGTCATACTTTTGTCCCAAATCATCGCTTGCTATGCTTTGCAGACAATAAATCTCTTTGGCACCTTTTCTTTGAATGTCCCTTTTCTAAATCAGTTTGGCTCCACTGTATAAATCATTTTCAGTTAAACATTGACTACCTTTTAAACATACACACTTTTCTTAACTTGCTATCTGTAGTTGTTTGTAACCTTTGGTCCGAGTGAAACCTCAGAACCTTCCAAGATACAACCTTGGATGTCGGGAACTTCAACGCTAAAGTGATCTTCCAAGTAATGGAGTAGCTCTGCTCAAACTCAGAGAGTAGGTAAATTGTGTTTTCTAGTTTTATGTTCTCTAATTGTTTCAGGTCTAGGGTGGCGTGGACTTCTTCATCATTGGAAACAAACCCAGCCGACCACATGCAACTGCCAGAAAATAACAATGCAATGATCCAACTTCTGCATGTAAACTCACAAGCAGGTGCAACATAGGCGTAAGTAACAAGCCATATGGGAGTCTCATCTCACCCTCGGGTTTGTATAAAGGAGCTTTGTACAGGTGTAATCAACGCCTGGTTATGCTGTAATAAACATGGCTAGGCTATATTTGGGACCGCCTTTTACTTTGCAGGAACAAAATGATTCCCTTATGTGTTTGGGTTATGGTAATTGGTGATTAGTCTTGTTGCTGGTTCGGTTGTATCTCTTATTCGTTCCTTTTCTTAGTAGTCTTTTTCTCTTGTTTATAGTGGTAAGTTAGGCTATTACAGCAACGCTGAATGTTGTCTTTTAGCAGGTAGGGCCACTATTGGCTATGGTAAAGAACTGACTCGAGGTGTCCCCTAGCTTGTACATAATTTCTATTTTTCAATCAACTTTCTGAATTATAAAAAAAAAACCTATTTATAATAAGTTTTAGATGTTTTAGTAATTTAATTGAAAATAAATTCTAATTTCAATTAAAATTACAAATAATTCTAATTAAATAACAATTATGCCCAAATAAGATTCAATATCTCATATTAATCCTTATTTATTTAGTATCTCATATTTAATCATAAAGTTTCTCAAACTTTACAATCAAGTTCAACTTGATGAAATTAACTTTACTCTCTTTAACTCATTCTATATGCGAGACATATGAGGTTTTCAAATATGTTGGCAATAATTATAAATTATAATTATAATTCATAATTAGAATTAGATACATTAAAACTCCTTTTAATTTATCTTTAATTCTTCAATTAAACAATTTATAATTATAGATGAAGATTGACATCTAGTAACGCGTTATGACTACCCAAATATTTAAGAATGTCAAAGTGATTTTGAATAACTTTTCTGTGCATGATTTTTTTGTATAATTCAATCATTTCATCATACAATATTTCGATTAGATATAGAGCATAAAATTAATTTCTACTCTATTTTGAGTCCAATCATAGTAGTTCTCTGCTATTAGCTATTGATTCAATTAATGACATTTGTAAACTATTTATAAAACATTATTCTACCTTGGCTAAGGATTTCCTGAATTAATACTAATCGAGAACAACGAAATATTCTCCCTAATTACTTTAGGGTGATGAATCATATCTTGATCATGCAGCTACCTCCATATAGTTCATGCTATATCCAATGACTATTGATTAAATGACCCATGATTAAATAGATCATAAGTAATATCAAAACATAGCAACTCTCATACAAGATAACTTTGGTGACCTCAAGTAAAACGATCACTTATACAATATCACAATGAGAATTCCATAAACATGCAAGCAATATTTCAAATAGATTTCTCATATCGGGTTTGTTCAGTGAACTTGTTCTCTAACAAGCATCCACACGTTTATTTAATTATCTCTATACTTTAACCTATTAGAACGATTACTTCATTCATAAGAAAAAATAAAACATGTGCTAGTCTTTTTATGTTATATTAATGTCCAGCCTTAATAGAACAATAACTAGGAATATTTATGAATAATATATAAATGCAATACAAATTTCATAATTATAATTTGATTTGCAATGTACAATTATCTCATGAACTTTATCATATACATCTGAATACGTATAAGATAAAGAATGTCTTTAAATAATTTATCACTAAACTATAATCAAAATGATTAACTGTAAGACATAAACCAACAACGTTATCCTCGTCAATTTTCTATTACAAATAACAATTCAAGTTAAAATGCTTATCTAAAACCATTCAATAAAGATAAACATGCGATGCTGAATCAAACTTTCGGTGTTGTAGAGCGTAAGGGAAAAAGAGAATAGCGTTAATGGGGACATTGGGCCTAGGTTTCCTATTCCTAATATAATCCAAGAATTCATCTTGTAAAAATCATAATGCTTTTGACCTGATCGCATGTACGGCAATGAGCAGCAACTTACAAGCAATATTGCTAGTCGACTATTACAGTGTTTTAAAAGTCTTTACAGACTCTAGAAAATGGTTCTACTACAAGGAAGTTTCCCTTCAAGTTCTGAGGTGGTTCTTGTAAGCAAGCGTTTTGATTTAATTTCGCAGAAGAAGATTCAAAACTCCAGAAGCATGAAAGCTTTCAACTGGTAGAGCACTTCCAGAAACTCACTATTGGATCATCAAGTTCTTTAATTCTACACAGACAAATGCCAATTTCTGGGAATTTTCCCAGAAAATGCATAACCTTTGGTTCCAGCCGCATATGGAGCAGACAGACAGACAGACCTTGAAGTGCTTCACCGACAATTGACTCATCTTTAGCATTGCTTGTCCCGCACACTACTAAACCGAACAAGTGGTTCACAACGTTTTCTAGTTCTATCGATCTGAAGACAATTAAAACGCTGCCCAGTCATTGATAGTGACATCCGCTCCTTGGTGGAATCTGCGGCCTCTTGTAATGATATCATTGGAACACTAATGCTAAAGTAGCTTGCGGCGAGTTTAGATTTTCTGTCTAATATTATGATATTTTATTTTGTCCAATAAATCTCAGCCATTTATTTATGTGGCTCTCCCATCAAGCTTGCCTCGGCCCGCAAAATAAATGGTTAAAATTCTATGAGACAGAGTAATATTGAACAGAAGATCTGGATTCGCTTATGGCACCATTTCTCTTGTACACTAACTTTTCACCTCTCACTTTCTAATTAGTAGGACGGCTTATTGATGGAGCACATTAAATAAGGGTCAAAGCTCACTCTTATTTAAAGAAGTTTCCTAGGAAATACCTATCGTATTATTTGTCATCTTTATGTGTGTTTGATTAAGTTGGGATCAGAATTTGACATTATATTTTGTATACTGTTTAACCTGTTCTAATCAACTGAGGAACAGGCATTGACGTAAACCTGTCTACTAGACCTGATTAAAAAAAGACTTTGCGAATGTAGTCTTTGTATATGCAATTAGTGTATTGAGATATTCAACAACTTTTTGAGAGGAATTCGCCTCAAATTCAGATTTCGTTCAAATGCATACTTCATTTTATATTATATACATATGCATAGACCAACTGTGGAGTTACCTGTCCCTGTTTTCAAAACCGCGTTTTCGTGGAAACCTGCCAAATTTTAATGGCCAACGCGTTTCGTACATAGGCTCGTACTCGCTTTTTTCACGTTCTATCCATTGCAAGTCAATCACACTACTTCACAACGTCTTTAGCGAATAATGTTTTACTGCAAAATATTGCAGACGACTGAACACTTTTTGATGTATATATTACACAAAATTTTGAAAACGAAAATCTTTAAAATAAGATTGGAAGTGTATTCTTTGTTTTAGGACAAAATTTATATAGATATATGTATATATCCTCAACTCGTCATTTAACTCGTGCACGATCATAAAAGCTTACAAGTTCATCTACATAACCTGTTCACCGTTCACACATGCATGTGCAGCTTAGACAGAGTGTGTGCTCTAAAAAGAATTACACAATTCCTTTATCATAATTGTTTTCCGAGAAAGACAAAAATGCTAAAGGCTTTTGGTTTGTTAGGAATGTGTGCTTGTTTAACATAGTATCTGCGGTTGGTAAGGTTCAAGAATAAATATCTATAAACTGAACTACAGTTGATAATTAATATGCCCTTTTGATACTTCTGGGGTATCCCAACTGAAGCGTAAGTGTTTTCAGAAAATTTGTTCACCCAGTAGTTTTAACTTTCGTGAACAATGGAGAATATACTCTTTTGACTTTTGTGATTGGAACGCGTAGTTTTCGTCGTCAGCAACTTCCATGCAGGTTCTTGCTTCTGCCTAATCAGCTATAAAATGACCTCTTTCGATCCAATTTTCATAGAGTTTACAATGGTGCCGAAAAGGGCTATTTTTGATGATGGTGATGATAGGATGAAAGGTCAAGACGCTAAGAGGTTCAAAAAGTAGGTGGCTTTTCTTGCTCGGTACCATTAGTGTTGTTGTTTTGGTGTTTTGAGATGTCTGTGTATGCTTATATACCTTCTTCTCAATCTTGTGCAGTGTTGTAAGAAACGTGATGGGACTGCTTTCTCTTAACGAATTGATTTCCAGGATGGAGCCTATGATTCGGAGAATAGTAAGTCTTACCCCACTGCGTTTCACTGTTAGATAGGCTACTTGATAATTTAAAAATGAATTAAAGTATGTAGGGATTTTAAACACGCTCAAGATTACTTTTCCTTTGTTCTTATTTGTTTGTCTGAAGAGAATAAGAGTTTCCTGTTCCTGTTTCTATCCTATTTCCAGAGCCTTAAGTTTTACAGATTCTTTGACCAACGTCTACAAAAAGTAGTAATTTAGTTTTTCCTTAATAGCCAATGTTTGGGAATACCGCTGCTTGATTCTCTTACACATCTAAATGTCTGTGGTGCTTCATTTTTGTTCAGATTAGAGAAGAGGTGGAAAAGGCTATTGCGCGCGTTCTTCAACCGTCTTCAAGGTTTGTGCTCTTGCTGAATATTGATTGCTATCTGTCAACCGGCTCACAAATTCATTCTGGTCCCCACCAATTAAGCCATACTGATTTTCAAGTTTTGATCGTCTATTTGCAGGCCCTCGTTTCAACCGGGTGAGACATCTGTAGCAACAGGCCTGCTGTTGTACTTTGTTAATAAACCACCGTCCACTATCTTTACTGGTAGTAGGATTGAGGCTGAAGATGGTCAGCGGATCCAAATCTGGCTGATGGATGCCGAAACTAAGAACATCATAAGATCTGGTCCTCTATCTTCGATGAAGATAGAGCTCCATGTGCTTGATGGTGACTTTGGTTCTGACGCGCGAGAAGATTGGACTGAAAATGAATTCAATGCCAGCATCATCCGCGAAAGAGCTGGTAGAAGACCGCTGGTTACTGGAGATCGCATAATTTCCTTGAAAGATGGAGTTGCTCAAGTCAGTGAACTGATTTTTACTGACAACTCTAGTTGGCAAAGAAGTAGAAAATTTCGGTTGGGAGCTAAACCAGGTCAAAAGATTTCGCAAGAAGTAAAAGTTAGGGAGGGAAGAAGTGAAGCTTTTATGGTGAAGGACCACAGAGGAGCTCGTACGTTCTTATCTAGCTTTATCTTTGTCTACTTATTAATTGGACAATCAGAGTCTAAATTTTGTGATGCTGAAATAGTCACAAAATCATGATCGATAGTAATTGTGGTACTATCAACTTCTTTTACTGATTATTTGTTGACTTTTTGATCTTTCAGTGTATCAGAAACACTACCCTCCTCGACTGGATGATGAGATATGGCGATTGGAAAAGATAGCGAAGGATGGAACAAATCATGGACGATTTGCTTCCAATGGAATTCGCACAGTGAAGGACTTCCTACAGTTACTCGCTACTGACCCACTAAAATTACGGAACGTAAGAGCTTCTCTGCTTTTTTCTAATGAATGATGTCGTTTCACGTAACAAATCTAACGAAATTGCGGTAACTTGGGTACTGCAGATGCTCAAGAATGGAGTTTCAAACAGGACATGGGACGCAATTGTCGACCATGCTAGTTCCTGTGTTGTAGATGATGACCCAGTGTATGCCTACTTTGAAAGTAGCCAAAGCATTTATCTCCTCTTCAATTCCGTGTACAAGGTTGTAGGAGCATCGTTTGATAATCAGAACTTTGAGCCTCTGGATAAGCTAAACCCTTTTCAAAGGGTAATCGTTAGGCTTTTTTCCCTAGATTCTGAGGTTTCTTACATGTCAGTATTAGTCATTAGTTCCCGTCGAGTGCATCACATCTAAATTCAACTACCCTTTTTTGTGTATAATCAAATAGGCTTTTGTGGAAGACTCCAAGAGGCAAGCTTATAAGAATGTGACCAACTTCACCCTCGTAAATCCCCATTCGATTTTTGGCCCTTCAAGGCCCCTGTCAAGCCCACCTGCTGAACCACTGGAGGTCCTGAACGTAGGTCCGCAGCAACTTGAGTTGCCAATGATACTCCGAGGTAAACAAACTTGCCATAAATGCAAACTCAGCTCTTACTCTTGCATTGGCTGACTATATGTGTTAATTGAATTCCCATTTGTGCAGATCCACCAGAAATGCATCTTGACTTCAATACTCAACCAAGTACGAAAACGTATGAACTAGGTACTAGTAGTAGTCAGCTCCAATTTCCTTTGCAGAGTAGTCCAATGCAAATGTTTCCTCCAACACTGAAGAACAACTTCAAAATTGGAGATGTTTTCTCTATTCCCTACTCAGGAGATAACAACTTTTCTTCCAACGATCCACCATGGCAGCTCCTGATGACAAGTGATCCAATGGACACTGAGGATGTTTCCCATATTCATGCATCAACCTCTGCAGGAATATCTTCAATCTGGGGTCAAGGTTCTACTAATACTTTTCTTCTGGCTCCAAGGAATGATGGTGAAATAGGCGTCTTTTCTTCCTCCCCAAACCTGGATATACATGTGTCAAGGATCAGAACACCAAAGACAAGATGGTGTCAGCTTCGGGCTGTCGTGAAATGGCGCTCGGTAAGGCGAAATGTGGCTCACAGAAGAATGTTGAACGAAGTATGTGTGTAAATTATTAAGACTTGTAGGAATTTAAGCATCTCAGGCTTTCGGAGGTCAGCTCTCCTAGGCGCATGAGAGTTAGGATTGAAGTTTTTTCCTTCTTTAAAATCGCAACTTTGTTTCCCTTTTTGTAAAAACTGCAACTTGGGTCCTTCATCATTGAAGTTCCGGCGCAAGCAGAAGGTCCTCCATCTCATATTGTTTCTCGTTTCTTGTTGCAAGATGAAGATTCCAGAGTGTACTTAGTAGCTAAGTCTCACAGTTGTAAGCTTCCTTTATTGTTTGATTTCTTTTTCTTATAACAGCTTCAAGGAAGTTTTATGTGAATAACGAGTCCACTGTGATTACACAAATTGTCATGACGTGAAATAGGCGCGAGACCGGCACGTGAGACTCGAGATTTGAAACCTCGGTCTACTGTAAGCCTACCACTAGGGACAAAATGAATTCAAACCCCAAGAACGCAGTAAGTTTATACAATATAATAACAATAGTGCGCATCAGAAAAAAGTTTTATAGCTCATGAAATCCTATCACTACAAACGCTACAATACAAGATAAATAAAAATAAAGAAAGAACATACACAGACATAGGTAAGTTACAGCGGACATGTCACAGGAGTCATTGCTGTGAAGTCGGTAGTAGCTGACCTGAAAAAAATAAAGTTAAAGGGAGTCAGACCTCACTGAATAAGCTCACACTGTCCTACGATACCCAATGCTATATGCACAGTTATGCATGAATATTAAAATACATACACATTATGTTATACATCCAATCACATCAACAACACCAATAAATTGTGGGGAAGAATATATGTGGGACCTTAATCTCCAAAAATAACCCTCACAACTCTAAATCTCGAATGGTTGCAGGGAGCTATGCATCACCAACGGCTCAGTCATGCTCTTATGCTCATATAGTCATAAAGCTCTCTTAATCCAAAGGGGCTACGGGGAGCCAAACATCACCAACAGACCAACCCTCGCTCAAAGCGTCCAAAGTCATAAGCATCACAAATAAGAGTCCGATCGGGAGCTAAGCGTCAACCAACATCGGACCATAACATATCTCAATATCATAAATAAAACAACTCTCATAGTCATAATCAGTGCACATATGGTCCTGATGCATACCCATCAGGTGGCATGTCATGTAGATCTTTTATTCCCTACAATCGAACATAACAATACATATCAAATTATTAAGTATGCAATTTATCAAGTAAGCATTCAGTTATGCAATGACTAATGCATGTATACAATACCCTAAATTATCTTCTTCACTTGGTAAATGTAATTTTGGTAATGTTCTACACAAACTTTTTATGTGTTTTACTTGAGTTTCTAACTCTGGAGTAAAACTAAATATCTTATATATATATATATATATGGATACACATGCATATGAATGTGGTTATGCATTAGTACATGCTGTCATCTATACTAGCATTGAATAGTATTCATTTGCTGGTAAAACTACAGTAACAATAAGTCGGTATGAACTTACCTGATAACAGAACTCTTCTGTTCGAACCTTCCGATGGGTATATATATATATACACATGCATATGAATGTGGATATGCATTGGTACATACTGTCATCTATACTAGCATTGAATAATATTCATTTGCTGGTAAAACTACGGTAACAATAAGTCGGTATAAACTTACCTGATAACAGAACTCGTCCGTTCGAAACTTCCGATGGGAGTCCCGCTCTTACTATACCTAGTAAATAGAAAGAAAAATATCTCAATTAGTGCTAATTAGGATTTATTGGACTCAAATAACAATTTAGGTATCATCCAAATTGCCTAAGCAATCCATTTATGAAATTCGAAAATTTCTCCTATTTTCGCCCAAACGTTTCAAGTTTTTTAATTTGCAAACCATTAAAAATCTCACTATGGTTTTTTAGAGAAAAATGATCAGTATAATTTTTTGAATTTTTTGAATTTTTTTCACAAAAGCGACCAAAATGGTCACCGGAACAGTACCTCTAGCGACCGGAATATTCCTTCTGGTTACCAAAAAATCTTCAGTCTCAGAATTCAACGATTTTTATATTAAATAAAAGCTCTTGATGAGTAGAACAACTTTCTCCAAAGCAACATGCTCATATTCTCAACAGATTTGAACGAATTGAAGAAAAACAAGCTAAAATTCTAACCTCTTTTTCTGTCAATCAGCTGCAATCTGGGCAGCTGTAGGCGATGAGACTATGGATCTTTTGTTTCTGACATCGAGATGAGTTGAATGGTGGTGATGGTGGCCGGTAACAACCATCGGAATCGGTGAATCGACAATTGGCATTTTTTGTCAATTTTCTCCTAGGTTTTCGTGATGGGCTCGTCGAGAGAAAGAGAGGAGTTAAATTTGGAAACAAAATGAAGGTCATGGGTGAGGTTCACTCATCCCACGATCGTGATATTTATATGGGACCTTCCCACGGTCATGGGAAATTCTTTAGAAGGAAAAGTGGTTGGTTTTGTACATTTGTTGGGCTATATAAGGTTAAGGCACCTTTTAATGGTGTAATTATACTTAATTAAGGTATAAAATGAACCTAGTTTGATATAGAATTGGTTAATTAAAGGTTGAATAAGGTTTGGATTATTAATTGAAGTAATAACTTATGGAATGTGTTATTTGATAACAAAGTATATAATTTTGGAACTTATAAGTTGTTAAATGAATGAAGTTTACTTATGAATGCTAATGTGATTTAAAGAACAAGAGTAATGTGTTAGTTGTGAATGTTTTTGAATTGGGAACTTGTGTGAATACATGTAATGTGTAATTACATGTGTAATTACTTACTGTATTCACTAGTGCATTATTGCAAATGTTATCTTTATAAGGCATGCTAGGTTTGATCGAATGTGATTGAATATGTTAAATTTGACCAAAATGGAATAAAGTCATATATTATGCACTACATCAGTTACAAGTGATTTTGAAATCCAAAATGTGTTGTTTTTAAAACTGCCAAGTTCTAGTCGTGGGTAAATAGGCATGCCGAGAAGGGTCTGCAACTACTTCTGTAACTAGACATTAAGGTGTCTTCTGTATCTAGACACTTCGGTGTCTTTTGTACTTGACATTGCGGTGTCTTCTGATCTTAGACACTTCAGTGTCCTCTGTTTCAGAGACTTAAGTCTCTTATGCTTCTGAGATACCAATCAAGGGTATCTTCTGTTCTGGTCCCGTTACCCACTTATATAAAAAGGACTAGTAGACTAATCTGTTTTATGTTTTGATATATGTTCTGATCTGATACAAGATAAGTTCTGATTTGATACAATATATATTCTGGTTTGATACAAGTTCTGTTATGTTCTAACACAATTATATCCTATTTTGAGACTTGTACATTATGTTATGAAGTAATGATATTATGTTCTGATACTTATATGTTTTGTTCTGATGCAAGAATGTTCTATACTGATGAATTACATTCTATTATGAGACAAATAATGTTTGGATTGCTCTTTAATATGAACAAGTAAAGATTGCTTATGATATGACCTGATTCAGTACATGTGAATGTTAGTCGACTGTTAGAAATAACCACTATTATGTATCCTGTTTAGTTATTCCCCACTAAGTTATATACTTAGCAGGGTGGTCTTGCCTCCGTGTAGGTTCTGATGAGAAGACTTAAGGCTGGGACAACTGTAATGGCCAATGAAAGATTTGATATGATTTTAGAAAATGTTATGTTTAAGCTTTAAGTTGTATTTCAATGTGTTGAGACATATTGTATTTTGTCTAAATGGTTTGTAATAACTATAATACATGATGGATTTGTATGTAAGGCATGTATATGATGAGTACAATATGAACATGATGTTTTGTATATAACTCAGCAGAGTATCAATGTGAAGTATGTTATCTTATTTTCAATGAATTCTCGAATATCTTGGTATGTTTTAGGATTATTTTATATGGCATCTTTATATCTTCTCAGGTGGTATTTGGGTGTTACATCTCTCTTATGGATTGATTATATTATCATATGTTTATTGTTTGGGTGTTGTGTAAGAATGATTGAGTGCTTTATTTGATTGTTTTTATGTAAACCCATTGTTAGAATCTTGAATACAATATGTAATCGTCGTGTTTAGATTTCTTAGTGGCTACTAATGTTGATGAATCATTAGGGATAACCTAACCTAGGTTAAATGACCCAAGCTTATATTGTTGTTAACTTGATTGATCTTTTTTCCTAACTCGTGATGCAACTGTCCAACTAAATTTAGAGAGCTTGTTTTAGGTTGTTCGACCGTTAAGTTTAGTTAAAGAGCTTGTTTAAACTAAACACGATTTAAGGGAAAACTAGGCGTAGCAACTTATTGTTAACCTACAATTAATAGTTGCTAGGCCAGGTATGAAAATAACAATTCAAAGAAGTATGTTTAATTGTGTGCAGGACGAGATTGAGTCGATGACCGTATCTTTAACACAGTCATCACTTTCTCATTTTTATGTTGTTTGAGGATTGACCTAGACTCATCACTAGCTATAATTTTAAGTCTAGTTATTTTGTGTAGTGCTACAACGTGCTACCAATTTTTGTATCCATTGTTGGGGAGTGTGGTGCTCTAGTTTTTACCTTAATTTTAATTGGTGTTTTGTATATACTTGTTTCTAATTAGTTTTTACATTAATTTCTTTATCTTTTCACATTTGTTTATGTTTGTATATAACAAGGACACATGGAAGGGAGTATGTCACTACTAGATATTATCAATGCTATTGATTGAAGATTTTCCTATAACTCATATTCTCATTCCCATAACTAAGTTTAGAGTGATCATATGAAGTTTAGTTATGGACTACAAGAAGCACAACAATTATCACATATACTAGAAACCTCTTATTCCAAATCAGGTATATCTTTAGAAGATTTAGTTATGTCTCTTACTACTAATACTTAACACTTTCAACAGGATACAAGTTCTAGAATCTAGAACTTGGTAAGTCAAATAGGTCAACTGATGATAGCTGTCAACCGGCTAGCATCACAAAGTGAAGAGACACAACCATCTTAACTCAAGATGTACCCAAGGAACGATAGTGTGGAAACCATATGGAGTGGAGATGAGATTGAGAATCTTGAGAGGACTACTCAAGGAATTGCTTGTGAAGAAGAAATGAAGACGGAGTTCGAAGGAGACAAGGATATATCATTTAGCTCGAAGGTGAGTATTGAGACCATAATTATTGTTAAGACTAACCCTTCACTTTTACCTAGCAGATCGAAGAAATTGGAAAAGGAAGAGAAAGGTGAAGAGGTCTTTCAAAAGTGCAGGGACTCAGTAGAAATTAAGAGTTTGAAGATAAGAAAGATGTTGAATATGAGAGTTTATCAACTTAGGCCCTATCCTGAAGAACCTCGTGTAGAGAAAATGCACACTGTGACACCTGAAGATCATAATTTTATCATGTGATGAGGAAAACAAGGAGTCAAACTAACGATAATAAAAAAGGACCTTCTTGAGAGGCAACCCAAGGGAAGTTTATTTCTTTTTCTTTACATTTTCACATTTGTTAAGATATGCATGTGTGTTTTTAAGATTGTTTGTTTCTTACATGTTTTTAAATTTTCAAATAAAAAGAGAGAGAATCAAACAAACAAACAAACGAGCATGTTCTCTTTTTCTATTGCTTCTAGGATTATGTAGGCATGATTAGAGAGTAAACTGACTAGAAAAATCCATGACAATTTGAGCATGTATTTTACACTTGTGATTGGTCAATATACATTATCTTTAAAAGAGTAGTGACTAGTGGTAGACACAAGCTAGTAAGATTTTGAGCCTTTATAGACTGACACATTCATAACAGTCTCATTGTCTTCTGTTTATGAGTGACCTTCATGACATGTACATCCTGACTTTGCTTTGATTTTCTATTCAAGACCACATTTTTATCACAAGCGTTAACATGAAAATGATATAGGCATTCTTTGTTTCACAAGTTACATTAGCCAAATAGCCTACCTTTTGATATGATTTTTCCCTTTGTTAAGCCCCCTTGAGCTTTATTAGCTTTTCTTTTTTTGTGCTAACCACTTTACATGCTTTAAACCCAACCAAATGTCCTACCTAAGTCTTAAAGCTTGCGGAGCATTTTTTTAATTATTGATAATTGTGGATGCACAAAAGTATAAGTGTGGGGTGTGTATAATATTGGTTGGTTATAATGATTGGAATGTCATTTTATCTCTTATCAATGAATTCTTAATGTTGATGTAGTTTCTTTCAATTTTTATCGACAAAAAAGAAATAATAAGAGAAAAGAAAAAGAAAAGAAAAGAAAAGAAAAAATGTTTAAATAAAAGTATCAAGAAGGAAATGCATATGTTTTGCAAAGTTATTCATTATTAGTTTTTCCTACTAAAGTTGTGTAGAATGGGTGATTTGAGTATGATGCATATGAGATAGATGTTGCTTTGAAGGATCACTCCTTATAGTTTTATTGTATCGTTATCATCGATTTTTATGAGTTATCCCTTCTAATTGGTTATGCTTCATGTGGTTTATGGTGTGAGGGCTTGAATCTAAGATGTGGAACATAGTTTTTGCATTTATCATAGTTGATGTATACAGTTGTGAGTGAATATTGGTTTTTGTGCTTGATGTTATATTGATTGTTTTTTTCTTGTTTCACTAGCTTTGAAGGCTTTTACACTACACTATCCAAATACATTAACCCTTGCCCACATTTCAACATTGAAAATTCCTTTGATTTATGATTATGCATGTGAATCTTAGTGGTGGAGAAATGAAATGATATGCAGAGTTCTGGAATGTCCTAATCATAAATGGTGTTTGAGTGTACCTATGGATCAATGTTATTTACACACACTTTGTCGAAGTCTACCATTAGATTACTCAGTTTCTGAACAGAATGATGGTTGATTCGTCATGAGTAGAAGCATTGAATGTTGAGTTCTTGCTATGGCTTTGAAATTTATTTCTTTTTTCTTATGACTATCTATTCTTGGAAAATATGGAAAATAAGTAAGTGCTTTGGTTTGTGACTTTGATTTTGTTGTTTTGCTCGAGGACAGTCAACAGCTAAGTGTGGGAGAACTTGATATTTGCTTAATTGATTGTACATTTATTCCATAACACCTAGTGATTAATGTTATGAAATGTTTATGAAATTCATTTTGGTTCATGTTTAGTTTTAGGTACAATTTGAAAGCATAAGAGCTAAAGTGAGTTGAAAGCACATTCTTTGAGCCATCTTCTCAAGATTCATACTCAATTGGCTTCATGGAATAGAAGGAGAAGGATTAGAGCGAAGAGGAAACAAGAAAATGCCATGACATGAAGAGTATAAGATGTAGTGTAAGAGTCACAACCATGACTTAAGATGCACGGCCATGAGTCAAGATTCATGGCTATGAACTTTCACAATCTGGGCCAGAAACCTAATTTCTAGAATAAATAGGACATTTTGATGACAAAAAGAAGAAGAATCGTTTATGAATCATGTCAGGAGGAAAATAAGGGGCAGAGCACGCAGATTTTGGCAACCAATGGAGGGATAAGCTTGGCTAAGCTTCCCCAACCCAGTATGAAGGTGAAATTGAAGTTGAAGGCATGTTTTGAGCATATCTACATTGTGTTTGTTGTTCTTTCTCTCTTAGGGATTAATTATGTTATCCTATGTTTATTATTTGGGTGTCGTGTAAGAATGATTGAATACTCTATCTGATTGTTTTTATATAAGCCCATTGCTAGAAATCAAAGTCAAAGACATAATGTGCTACCCATTTCCAACTTCTTTCATTCAATGGATTAAGAAATGTATCATATCTCCTTCATATAGCATTCTTGTAAATGGCCAACCTGCCAAGTTTTTCAAAAGTTACAAGGAAATTTGCCAAGGTGATCCTATATCTCCTTACTCTTTTCATTTGTCATGGAAGTTTTCAATAGATTACTTAAAAGAATTGTTGAAAGAACCAAGGGATTCAAATATCACTCTAAATGAAGAAAACTTCATATCACCAATCTATATTTTGCTGATGACCTTATGTTACTCCCCAAAGCAGATGACACATATGTTTCAACCTTATGATGGCTTTTAAGGTCTTCAACATAATGTTTGTCTACAGGTGAACTGCTCAAAGAGTGTTTTTTTTCCTATCTAAAGAGTATTGTAAACCAGAATTCAAATTTAACTACCATAAAAGGTTTTAAACAACAAACCTTTCCAACAAGGTACCTCGGCATTCCAATCACTTTATATAGAGTAAAAAAACAGATATTTCAGCAGCCTATTTGATAAAATCAACACCAAAATTTCTACTTGGACCTCTACACACATTTTTATAGTTGATAGAGCTTAACTTATTGTCTCCGTACTAAATTTTATCAAAGTATATTGGGTTGCTCTTATAGCTTTACCAATCAACATTATTAAATCTATTGATATGATTATCAACAATTTTCTATGGTATGGAAGTAATGGAAGTCCTAATAGGATCAACATAAAATGGGGTGAAGTTTGCATCCCAAAAATCAAGGGGGTCTTGGTATATTTTCTCTTAGAACCATGAACATTGTCATACTTACTAAAAGATTATGGAGACTCATTTTTTACAAGCAATCCCTCTCGTGCAAATGGAAATACAATTATTTCATAAAAAACAGGAGTATATGGAGTTTGGATATGAAGCACTATCACTCTTTTAGTTGAAAGCAATATTCAAGATGAGATAAAGATTCAGACCTGACTTCATTGCAATAATAGGAAATGGAGAATCCATCAATTTTTGGCAATATAATTGATTATTTATGGGCCCTTTAGATAATTTTGTTGAAGCCTCACCTTTTAGGTCTGTGATTCACCATAAAGCAATTGTAACAACAGCTTTAATGAATAAGGAAATCTTTAAACAAGTTCCCACTACTAGCTTTATGAAAAATGAGATTATTCAATCCACTATTAACACAAATGAAGATAGATTCATTTGGAAACATATCTCTAATGGCATTTTTACCAACCAATTATGCAAAAAGGTTCTATTATGTGATATAGTATATATACCTTGGACTAAGGTGGTGGGGTTCAGTCATCTTCATCTACAAGCTTCCATGACTCTATGGCTCGCCATGAAGAACAAATTGCCAACTGTTAAGAAACTTGTCAAATTTTTGAATCTCACCAAATAATGTACACTCTGCAAAAGTGCTGAAGAAACTATAGACCACTTATTCTTCAAATTCAATTTTACTAGTGAAATTTGGAAAGCACTACTGATCAAATGCTTGATTATTGATGTACCAAATGATTTGAGCAGCATCAAGACCTAGTGCTCAACAATCAGCCATCCAATTAGAACTATAAAATGGTGGTTTTATATATCCTTATCTTGCCTGGTCATAGCCACATTGAATGAGATAAACAATCTCATTTTCCAAGATAAATGCCTCTCCAAAATGAAATTCTATAACCAACTTCTACAGTTCATCAGGTATTAAATAAGCATTCAAAAGTATAGAGTCCATGAAGTTCAATTGTTAAGTCAAGAAGACTTCACTTCTATTAATTTTAATGACAATCAAATATTAATAATCTTAGAAATGTATGATCTGTTTTGATAAGTTTGTTAAGTGTGCAGAAAAATGTAAGAAACACTTAGGCATCCCAGACGATACGTCAGCAATAGATGATACATGCCATCATAGACGATACATCAATAACAGACAATACATCAACACCAGACCAAGTGCAACACTAGACGAAGTGCAATACCAGACGAAGCGACAATATTAGATGATACAAAAGGAAGATATTCTAGAACGTCAGTCAGTTAGTTAGTTGGAGTTAGTTATAGGACTCAACTAAATAACTGTTTCTAGAAGATTCAACAAGCAGTTTCTCAAAAGACAGCTGGAGACTTAGGCTATAAATACTAGCTCTAGTCGAAGACTAGATAACGTTTTTACAAGAGAAAATTTTGATTGTACAATACTTAGAGAAATTCTATATTCAAAGTGCGAAAGAAGAGAGCGAATACAATTGTAACGTAAAGCTCAAAAATATCTTTCCTAAAGAGAGAAAGAAAGGCTAGAGCCTAAAGAGGCTAAGATAACAGAAAGAATAGTTTGTGAGAGAGACCTGGAGAGGCTTTCGAAGGGTAGACATAATACTTGTAAAGTTGAAGAGTATAGTGAAATCTCAGACAAACTCTGAGAACTGGACGTAGCCCAAGGTTTGGGGTGAACTAGTATAAAATCGCGGCATCTATTCTCTAACCCTTATCCTTTAATTTTCTTGCTGTTAGATGAGTATATAATATTACTTGCGATTGCATTACTTATCAACTTTAGTAAAGTTTTTTTGTGATCATTTGAATTTTTGTAAAGAAATTGAAGAAATCTCAAAAGATTAATATTTTCGAAAAGATTACACAA
>JANKOD010000007.1:4220465-4230956 GCA_026284645.1 Erythroxylum acuminatum
AAACCATAGACAAGCTCAAAAGGTGAAAAACCTGTGGTAGAATGCACACTCCTATTATATGCAAATTCAATAAATGGCAATCATTCACCCCAAGTTTTCAAATTCTTACCCACTATAGCACGCAACAAGGTACCCAAGGTCCTATTAACTACCTCGGTCTGTTCATCTATCTGTGGATGACAACTAGTAGAATAGAGCAATTTTGTACCCAACTTGCCCCACAACACTCTCCAAAAATGGCTCAAAAACTTAACATCTATATCAGACACAATAGACCTAGGAATGCCATGCAATCTAACAACATCTCTGAAAAATAAGTCAGCAACATGCACAGCGTCATCAGTCTTATGACATGCAATGAAATGCCCCATCTTACTAAATCGATCAACCACAACGAAGATGTTATCAAAACCCCTATTTGCCCTAGGCAAGCCCAAAACAAAGTCCACAGAAACATCAACCCACGGTTCAGTAGACACAAGTAAAGGGGTATACAATCCATGAGGTTTGACAATAGATTTTGTCTGTCTACATGCAATACACTTAGCACATACACGTTCAGCATCCCTACGCATTCCAGGCTAATAAAAATGTTCATGAAAAATATCCAAAGTCTTAGCAACTCCAAAATGACCTATTAATCTACACTATGGGCCTCATGCACAAATAAAGCATGCATAGAACAATTAGGCACACACAATTGACTACCTCGAAACAAATAGCCATCATGCCTATAGAATTTCTAGAATGTAGCATGCTCACAAGCAGAATAAACAGTAGCAAAGTCAACATCTGAAACATACAAATCCTTAAACTGCTAAAAATCCAAAAGTTTAGAACTAAGAGCAGAAAGTAAAGTGTACCTCCTAGACAATGCATCAGCTACCACATTCTCTTTCCCTTACTTGTAGCGAAGCACATATGAAAAGGTCTCCAGAAACTTCACCCAAGTGGCATGTCTCTTGTTCAACTTGCCTTGTCCTTTCAAGTACTTTAAGGACTCATGATCTGTCCAAATGAAAAACTCTCTAGGTTGAAGGTAATGTCACCACACCTCCAGTGCTCTCACCACAGCATACATTTCCTTGTCATAAGTCAGATAATTGAGTTGTGCACCACTAATCTTTTCTCTGAAATATGCAACTGGTTTATTTTCCTACAAAAGCACAGCACCTATACCAATCCCAGAAGCATCACACTCAACCTCAAAAGCTTTCTCAAAATCAGGTAAACAAAGAATAGGAGCAGAATACAAATTATCCTTTAACTCTAAAAATGCATGTTCCTGTTCCTTACCCCATGTAAACCCTTTCTCCTTCTTAACTATTTCAGTCGACGGAGTAGCAATAGTAGAAAAGTCCTTCACAAACCTCCTGTAAAAACTGGCAAGTTCATGAAAACTCCGCACCTCACTAACACTCTTAGGCATTGGCCACTCTCGAATAGCCTTCACGTTCTCACTATCAACGTCTACTCCTTGAGCACTGACTACAAACCCTAAGAATACAAGTCTATCAATGCAAAATGTACACTTCTTAAGGTTCGCATACAGTTTCTCCTGTCTCAATACATCTAAGACACACCTCACATGTATGACATGCTCATCAAGATTAGTGTTATATATCAAGATGTCATCAAAGTAAACAACTACAAATTTACCAAGAAATGCACACAAGACATGATTCATCAACCTTATAAAAGTGCTAGGTGCATTAGTTAAACCAAATGGCATGACTAACCATTCATACAACCCATATTTCATGACATCATTCAACATCCCATTAAACCTTAAGGTATCACAAATCTCCAAGAAATTTGAAAGATGGGTGTTGGGATCTTTGTTGGACAGCCCATAAAACTGCACATTGCTCTAAAGTATGCTGAGGAGTATCGGCTTGATCTCAAAATTATTGGCTTGAATTGCTGGCCTTGCAACTCCTTAAGGACTGAAACCTAGCCTCATAAAATCCATCAATGTTCTCGCAGCTCCTCCTTGCTCTCCTTCTTCTACCATATACCTTTGTATTTTGTCTTGGTGTTTGGCTCTTCTTAGCTCTCTTTCATGCCTTATAATATCTGAATGCTCTTCCTCGCTAAGCTCGTTGGATCTTGTAATAGCCCGTTTTCTATACTAAAGGTTAGAACCTTAGATTATTGCATATGAGTCAAATCATTTTAGCATTCATGAAATGCATTTCATTCACATGCATTTCATTAGCATACACACATTAATCATGATTTAGGAAACAATTGCAAAGATAGTATATGCACTCAATTGACATATTCTGGGGTATGAAAGGGTTAAAATGATCATAATGTGAATTGTGTATTAATTATGTCTTGAATTTTGGTTTGGTGGACTATAATTAGTAAACTTGGAATTTATTGTTACAATTGAAAAATTGATGAATTAAAATGTACATTTGGTCTAGGAAAAATGCCAAGTGGTAAGACAAATTGACACATGAAAAATTAGGATGATTAAGCCTATGAATTAGTGACATTTGGCATCGAAAATTAAATGACAATGACATAACTAATTAATTGAAAAATGGCAGCAATGGTTATGTGAAAAATGGACTAAGTAACTAAGTGACATAAGGCAGCATATATACATGACAAATGGAGTACATGCTTAAGGACAACTGTTAATCTAAAAAAATGACACATTGCACCTAGCTGAATTAAGCAAATGCTAGAAAAGTTTTTGCTGAGTTCATTTCTCTTCTTTTTTCACTCTCTCACATCTCTATATTTTGGCTTAAGTCTTGCTAAATTGCTACACCAAATCCATACTTTTAACCTTCACAAGATAATTATAGAACCAGAAAATTGTTGTTCTTGCTGTGGTCTTTTACCCTAGCCGAAAACCAACCTATTTCTACCATGAATTGGTTATGATCTTGCATGCATGCAGAGCTAAGTTGGCTTGATCTTTGAGCTAAAATTTGAGCTAGACAAGTAAGTAAAAGATAGATCATTATGGCATGTTTTAATAGAAAGATTATGATGATTGAATTGGGTTGGATTGTATATGATGTTGATGTTGAAGTGTGCTGGAAAATGATACATGAATTGATACTATTATGTTTTGTTCTTGATGTATAAAAACCGTAGGTTCTAGGTTTTTTATGGATGAATTAGATTGAGATTTGACGTATAAATAAAGGTGGATTTATGGTAAAGATATGTGTTATTGAATCTGGAAAATTAGAGCTGTAGGTGTTTTTGTGAAAAGTGACTGTTAATATCATAAGTGAGCATAATTTTGTAAGCCTTAGTGTATAACCAATAAGGAAGTTAAATTAACCTAAACTGAAGCAACCTTAATGGACATGAAATCTGGAAAATTTTCAGGTGTTAGTGATGCCTCTAAGCTTGTAATATTCGTGAAGTATTGAAGGTAGTAAAGTTACACACATTAGTGATGTTAATGACAAATTCTGTAATTTTAATTTCAGCCTTGTGTACATGTTGAACTAGCTGAGAAATTTCACTCTAAATTGGTATATGAGCCTAGATTGTTGCTTGATTAATTGATTAAGAGCTTGATAAGTTTATGTAGTTAACTGATGTCATAACCTAAAGAATGGAATTTTTTTTTGATGTAGTTGAGTTCAAATATGGAAATTTTGATTTGTTAAAGGAATAAATGAGTTCTTTTAATGAAAACATGATCTTAAGGACATGAGTAATGTGTATAAGGTATAGATGAATGAGCATTGAAGAACATTGGGTAATTATGAATGAGGATTAGGTAAATGTATGAATATATATTGCTGGAAAAAGTTTGGTGAATGTATAAATCTAGCTTGCTAAAATTCCAAATTTAAACTAACAATTGTGTGTGGATTATGAGAGGCTTTGTGACCATGAAAATGCTCAAGGATAAGTGTAAAGTATGGTTGATGAATTTAGAGTAAATCAAGCTAACTTAAAGGTATAAATTGATTGCAAAATGGTAGTATACAAAATATGATGATTGAATGGTCTTAGGGTGTATAAGCACAAATTGAATAGTTAAGATCTATGTATAAGAATGCATACTTGGGAAAGTCAATTGAGCATGCATTGAATATAAAACATATATATGTGTATGATTGAGTACTTATTTGATTAAACAAGTTACTAATGTGTACATATATGTGTATTGCATGATTTAGAAGCACAAATTGACCGACAACTTCCAGACATTGTCGACTCATCAAGGCAATAGCTATCTGGGGCATACTGTGAGTTAACCTAGATGTTTACTCACTATATTTGAATTGATCTTAATTAACTGTTACATATTGAACTTTTACTGATATGATTGTGTTAATTCCAGACATTGATGGTTCGAGGAGTTTGATATTCGGGACTGTATTGGAAGTGTTTGCAAATTGAATGTGAATATGGAAATTGTGTTCTCAACTATATGTTGAATGTCGGACTTAGATCCAATAAATTTTTTATATGACTGTGCACACTGAATGAGAATTATTGATAGCATAATATGTGATTTGATGAATTTTCATTACATTTATATGCATTATCATATAAAGGAGTTATGACCGGAGTCATCAACGTGAAAAGAACTTAAAGCTCAGAAATGTGCACACAAAGCCACAGGCTTAATGATTAATGAGCTCGGTATCCACAATGGGTACAGGATAGTATCTAAAATGAACTGGGTATTTACAATAGATACTCTAGATACGGGACAGTTAAATAGGCACTCATTCACAACAATATAAAAATGAAAGTGGAATCTCATATGGATTGCAAATATATCTTTACATGTATCATGTGAGTCATTGTAAAGAATGACTAAATTGAGTTGATATAATGTTATGCTATGTTTGTGTACATGAGAATGATTGTGAAAAAAAAATATTGAATTGTATTGATATAGTGATCTGTAATACTTGTATACATGTTGATGATATGAATGACTGAGGTGAAAGATTAGATTGTTCAGAAAAGATTATATGAAATTTTTGTATTATAATGTGCTTATTAAGATATGACGTATAGTGTGATTTGGTATACAAAAGTGTATGCGAATGGATTCAAGCTAATGTGATATACTTGTGAATTAGGTTGTGTACTTATAATATTGTGTTTTAACTCGAGTGAGCACATCGATGATGGTTTACTCACTAAGTTCACAAAATTCATCAAAATTACAACATTGTTTTTCAAGTACTAAGGAGACCTAACTTCTAAGGCAATCTAGTAGTAGTCTAGTATTGTCAATTTTGGAATCAGGAATGACTCAAAGGTCTGGTCAGCTGATGTTTAAGGAGTTTAGATAGATTGTTTCTGTTAGCATCTCATTTCATGTTAGATATTTTGTAAAGAACGGTAAACTCTCATATGTTTTTGTAATGTACATATATGGATTATGAGATGTAATGACAATGTAAATGATTTTTTGTGAAATGAAATGAGAAATGTTGACCTTATGATCACTTATGTTCTGTGTGATGTCATAATAGTGAATTTGATTGTTCTAACATGTCATTCTTATAAGGTATGTTCTTGAATGTCCTCTGGATGTTCGAATATATGCTCTATGGTAGTGGTGTGATGCAATTTTTAGCATCAAAGCATGGTTTGGCATCCTTAGGGATATATAAGAGCATTTAGACACGATATATAGTGATCACAACTATTATTTGTTATAGGTCATCCGCTATAGGAGATCGAGTTGCAGAGTCAGCTGACCTTGAGTCCACAAGAGCCAATAGAGAGTCTTCAGTACCATAGTCTGAACCAATGCCTCCGAGAATTATTAAGAGGAGAGAGAGGAGGTATGATAAGCTTAGAAAGTAGGGGGCTGTAGACTTTTATGGAAGTACAGACCTTGCGGAGGCAGAAGGTTGGTTGGAAAGAACTGAACGGGTGTTTAATCAGGTGGACTGTGAGTCTGATGAAAGGTTCAACTACGCAGTCTCGCTACTACAAGGTCCAGCTTATCTTTGGTGGAAGACTATTCCCGACAGTTCCGCCCGACCTTGTAGACTAAAGTGGGAAGATTTTTTGAAAGTTTTGAAGGAGAACTATATGCCTAAGATTTACTTGGATAAGAAGATGGAGTTTTTGGATATGAAACAGGGTAATCTTACTATAGCTAAGTATAAGGTGAGGTTTAATGAATTAATTGGGTATGCTACTGTATTCATTCCAACTGAGAAAGACAAGTGTATGCGGTTTGAAGATGGACTAAATATGGAGATCAAAATGAGAATGGCCATTACCAAGTTAAGTAGCTTTACTGAGCTGAGAGCTGCCTCAATTCAAATTGAACAGTTACTAAAAGTTGGACAAGGAGAGTACATGCAGGAGTTCAAAATGAAGAGGCAGCGTAAGTCCCAAGCTGATTCTAGTAGGATATTTAGTAAACACCATAATAGATCATTCTAATCACAGACTAGATCGAGACAGTCGGGATTTAGACCGAGAGGTGGTTTTGTTCACGTTGGTAATGGAAAAGGTCAAGTATTTGGTGGGCAAACACAATAGATGCCTAGTTGTGAGCACTGTGGAAAGGAACATGGTGGAGAATGTTGGAGGTTTAACAGGAGCTTGTTTACGTTGTGACTCTCATAAGCATCAACTTAGAGACTGTCCCATAACCTTTGGAACACAGTCTAGAGTGAGAGGGGGATCAGTGACGAAGACTACTGTCTAGCAAAGTAGAGCTAATAGAGTGGGATAGAGAGGCAAAGGTAGAGACAGAACTAGTTCAACAGGTCCTAGTGTTAGGACTGAGGTGATGAAATGTGGCTTAAAAGTGGGTACTCCAATAGGAAGTACTACAGTGAGTGGGGAAGTCTGTAAAAGGTATATCATTCGGATTGATCAGGCAAAGTTGAAGGCCAACTTTATAGTATTGTATTTGAAGGAGATTGATCTTATTTTAGGTATAGATTGGCTTACTGCACATAGAGCTGTAATGAATTATTATACTAAGGAAGTGACTATTGAATCCCCTAATCAACCAAGGGTGATATTTCGAGGTGTTAGTCAAGCAGTGCCAGCTAGGTTGATTTCTTTAATGAATGCTCTCAGACTGATTCGAGGTGGATGTTAGGCATACTTAGCTTATGTAACTGATATCCGAACTGAGCAGACTGTACGAGATATTGCTATTGTTAGGAATTTTCCACATATGTTCCCTACTGAATTACCGGGTTTACCCCCATAAAGGGAGGAGTTTATGATTAATTTAGTTCTAGGTACTGCACCTATATCGATTCCTCCGTATAGGATGGCACTTGTGGAACTTAAGGAATTTAAGACCCAGTTGCAGAAGTTATTGGATAAGGGTTTTATCAGGCCCAGTGTGTCACCTTGGGGAGCTCTATTGTTGTTTGTAAAGAAGAAGGATGAGATTGAGATTATGTATTGATTATAGGTAGTTGAATTGTGTAACAGTGAATAACAAGTATCCTTTAC
Organism: Erythroxylum acuminatum; assembly: GCA_026284645.1. Lineage (NCBI taxonomy): Eukaryota > Viridiplantae > Streptophyta > Magnoliopsida > Malpighiales > Erythroxylaceae > Erythroxylum > Erythroxylum acuminatum. The sequence goes on from JANKOD010000007.1 coordinate 4,227,909, forward strand.
TGATGATAGATTATTTACTTGATCAGTTATAGGGAGCTCAGGTATTCCTAACCTGGATTTGAGATCAAGGTATTATCAGTTGAAGATAGCAGAACCTCATATACCAAATAGTGCATTCAGGACCAGATATGGGCACTTTGAGTTTTTGATGATGTCATTTGGGTTAACAAATACTCCAGCAACTTTTATGGCATTGATGAATAAAGTGTTCTAGCCTTACTTAGATCATTTCGTGATTGTGTTCATAGATAATATTTTAGTGTACTCAAAAAGTAGAGAGGAACATTCTGAGCATTGGTCTTAGAAATAATAAGAGAGAAGCAATTATATGCCAAGTTCAGTAAGTGTGAATTCTGGCTTGATCAAGTAGTATTCTTAGGACACATAGTGTCTGGACAGGGCATACAGGTAGACCCAAAGAAAGTTGAGGCAGTAATAAAGCGGAAAGCCCCTAGGAATGTATCTGAGATTCGGAGTTTTCTTGGGTTAGCAGGATATTACAGGAGGTTTATCGAGGGGTTTTCACTGATCTCAGCTTCTTTGATAATGCTTCTAAGGAAGAATGTACCTTTCAGATGGACCGATAAATGCCAAAGGAGTTTTGAGGAGTTAAAATAGCAATTGACTACAACACTAGTGTTAGCTATTCCATCTGGATTTGGAGGATATGTAGTGTATAGTGATGCTTCACACCAAGGGTTAGGATGTGTTTTGATGTAGTATAGCAGAGTGATTACATATGCATCGAGACAGTTGAGGTCTCATGAATTTAATTATCCGGTTCATGATTTAGAACTTGCTGTGGTGGTGTTTGCTTTGAAGATTTAGAGACATTTTCTGTATGGTGAAACATTTCAGATATTTACAGATCATAGAAGTTTGAAATATTTGTTGAGTTGGAAGGAGTTGAATATGAGACAACAACGGTGGATTAAACTGCTTAAAAATTATGATTGTACATTTGAATATAATCCTGGTAAGGATAATGTTGTGGCTGATGCATTAAGCAAGAAATCCAATAGCAGTGTGGCACAAATTCAGGCATCGAGGTTACAAAACCTAGTTCAATTGAGAGAATTGAATGTTGAATTGAATATGGGGTAGAATGAAGCATTGATAGCTAAATTAAAGCTTAGGCTGGTATTGCATGAAAGGATTAGAAAAGCTCAAAGTAAAGATCCAAACTTTGTGAAGCTTATTGAGAAGTTGAAACATGATCCGAGTTCTGAGTTTAAGTTGAGAGACAATGCATTGTGGTTGAAGCAGAGATTATATGTACCTGATGTTGATGATGTGAGAAAAGAGATTTTGGAGGAAGCACACATAACAACCTATGCTATGCATCCTAGTACTACCAAGATATATAATACGTTGAAACAATATTTTTGGTGGCCAGAGATGAAGAAGCAAGTGGCAGAATATGTTGCTAAATGTTTGACTTGTCAACAGATTAAGGCATAGCATCAGGCTCTGGTTAGGAAGTTACAATCATTGCCAATTTTGGAGTGAAAATACGAGAGGATTATTATGGATTTCATTATAGGTTTGCCTAAGACTTCGAGGCAACATGATGCTATATAGGTCATTGTTGATAGATTGACGAAATTGGCCCGTTTCTTACCTGTGAGGGAGAATAACACACTGGATCAGTTGGCCCAGAGGTATGTAAATGAAATAGTGAGATTACATGGAGTTCCATTATCTATTGTATCAGATCGGGACCTATATTTACTTCAAGATTTTGGGGTAATTTATAGTCAACCATGGGTACAGAGTTGAATTTTAGTACAGTATTTCATCTTCAAATGGACAGACAGAGTGAGAGAACTATTAGGACTATTGAGAATATTCTTAGAGCTTGTGTTTTGGAGTTCCAAGGAGTATAAGATCATTATGTAACTCTTATCGAATTGGCATACAACAATCACTATCACAGTAGTATTAATATGGCTCCACATGAAACATTATATGGCATAAAGTGATGCTCGCTATTGTATTAGGATGAAGAAGGCCTAAGGATTGTTGAAGGCCTAGAACTGATTCAAGATATTATTGATAAGGTAAAATTGATCCGCAGTAGAATTAAGGTGACTCAAGATAGGCAGGCAAGTTATGCAAGCACTGTAGAGATATGGAGTACCAAGTGGGAGATAAGGTGTTCTTGAGAGTGTCATCTTGGCAAGGAGTGCTGAGGTTCGGTAAAAATAGTAAGTTAATCCCCATTTACATTAGTCCATATGAGATTACTGAAAGAGTTGGACCATTGGCATACATGCTAGCATTACCAGTAGAGATGACTCTGATTCATAATGTGTTTTATGTTAGTATGCTCAGGAGATATCGGTTAGATCTGACACATATATTACTGGCTCAGGAGGTTGAAGTTGTAAGTAATTTAGGTTATATGGAGGAACTAGGTAAGATAGTGGGTTATCAGACTAAACAATTGAGAAACCGATTGATCCCATTGGTTAAAGTCTTTTGGAGGAATCATTCAAGAGAAGAAGCCACATGGGAGACTGAGGAAAACATGAGAAAACAATACCCCATCTGTTTGATCAAACAAGAATTTTGAGGACGAAATTTCTTAAGAGGGAGAATTGTAATAACCTGTTTTCCATACTAACGGTTAGAACCCTAAAATATTGCACATGACCATATCGTTGAGAATTCATGAATTACATTTCATTCACTTGCATATCATTAACATACATAAATGAATTATGAATTATGAATTAGTACATGTTGCAAAGATAATATATGCACTCAATTGACATATTCCGGGGTGTGAAAGGTTTAAAATGATCATGATGTGAATTATGTATTGTTTATGTCTTAAATTTTGATTTGGTGGACTATAATTAGTAAACTTGGAATTTATTGTTACAATTGGAAAATTGATGAATTAAAATGTACATTTGGTCTAATAAAAATGCCAAGTGATAAGATAAATTGACACATGGAAAATTAGGATGACTAAGCCTATGAATTAGTGACATTTGGCATGGAAAATTAAGTGACAAATGGCATAGCTAATTAATTGACAAA
>JANKOD010000007.1:4247529-4266078 GCA_026284645.1 Erythroxylum acuminatum
GTCGTTATGTTTGCATGGGAGATTATCTCCTGTATCCGGGCCGTCAACATCTGGGCTTGGGGCTGGGCCTGGTAAGGTCGGCCCTGCCGACCCAACCAGGCCTAAATCTTTCTGTTGTGGTGATCAATTGGTAAATGATTACCTCCTTCGTATGTGCCATGGATTTATCATAAAATTCCAACGAACTCAAAATCATTTTTAATCCTATTAATCTCTTTAGATAGCCTTAGTGCCTGTTTGGACGGACTTATTTCAGTAGAGCTTTTGTTAGTTAAGCTTTTATGAGAAGAGCTTTTCTGAGAAGCCATTTGACTGTTTGACCGTCAATTAAAAAACAACTTTTTTGAAAGAGCTTCATACAGTAGACTATTTGATAACATAAAATAAAAAGCACTTTTGTTAATTTTAACTATACTTTATTTTGTAATAAAAATTATTTATGCATGTAAATAATATTTAAAGTGTATTAAACAATATGCAAAGCACAATATATATTAGGTTTACATTTGATTTGAAATAATTCAACTACTATTAGGTCTTTCATGAATAGAATAAGTTTACATTTATTTTACAATTGTTTGACAAATTCACTTCCATCTTTTAGGAAATTGCTTAAAGAGATTTTTTATTTTCTTGTAGGAAATAAAACTAATATCAAAAATAAATATTAAAATATATAAAAAGATAAATAATATTATAATCCCAAAATAAATATTCAAGTCGAGTAAATAGTTAAATACATAATAAATTATATATTTTATTGTAATATAAGAAGATTTGCAATATGTTCCCTGTTCTCTCTCATCATTCATCTCGTTATTTTGTGGCTCTTCTAAATGATTTTCTTCAATATCTCATTTTCATTGATTTATTCATTTGTAGGAAGTAATTCATCATCTTCATCATAGAGAGAAAACTCTTCATTCTTTTGGGCATTTAACCTTATAAAATTTTGTAGTGAGAATTTTAAATAGGAATATGTCTGCTCAAAACAAGATTTTAAAATGACCTTCACATGATCCTCTTTCTGAATGAGGACCAACACTCAATGCACAAGAATATTTAGAGACATGGGAACCATTAGGATAACCTACTCCACTTTTTCAACTATGCTGAAGCCATGATAATAATAGAACATGTGACTTTTTCATCTGGAAAAATTAGCTGCAGCTATCGTACATGATTGTTTCCAAACAGAGCTAACAAGTGCTACTTGGCAACTGTATACTGAAGTGTATGTAAGTTCTATGTCCCATCTTTCTTATAGCTTATAGAAAATCAATTCCCTGTTACAATTTGTTTTGATAGCATCCTCCAGGATTTTAGCCTGGTCAAAGTCAACTATAAAGGAAACCATAACAATGCCATCTTTACCAGTCTCATAGTCTTATCTGATGTCGTCAACTTTAAATGATTGCAGCTGTGAACCTACCAAAAGCAATTGGAATAGCCAATAAGAACACTAACAGCCAGGAAGACCATAAAATGATATTATCTCAAGTCTCAATTAAGCACAAAGGCACGCATGATTGTCTAAACAAAGAGTATAAATAAACCACCTTAGATTTCACAGGGAATTTCTCAAGCATTCAGATGCCACACCTCCGTAGGCCCTCACCAGTCCTCCAATGCCTAGTTTGATCCCACCGAAATACCTACGAAAACCAATCACATAAACTCAATATATACGAAAAACAGATTAAAGACAAGGAATTTCAATGAATTTCATAGCCAATAAAAACATCAACCATCACATTATCACATGCAAACTTCAGGGCACCTAACACCTAAATTCTTTTACCAAATAACATGAAAAGAAAAAGCTGTCGAAATTCATTATGCACCTAATGACAATGACCATAACTCTATCAATCCCAGAAGAAACAATAGCAAAATATATCGGTTTCCCAGCAGTGCCTAAAGGTTCACCGTCATCATTAGACCTATGTTGATCTCCAACCTATTGTTACAAAAAATCAATACCAAAACCCACTTAAACGAGATACAAAAACCTATAAAGAAAGATCAAAATGATGCCAAGAAAAATGAAAAGAATTTTAAAGAAAAAAAACGAACCTTATAAGCCTAACAGTTGTGGGTAGCACGTGGATCCTTGACCTATCCAACCAACAAACAAGATAACCAGTGATAAATGGGTGGTGGGTTTTGTAAAATGGTGGAATCAACAAAATGGTTTACCCAAGAAAGGAAGGAGAACGCGGATTGTTCGTCAAAGACATGGCCAGCGATTGCGATGAATTTGCTCTTTTTAATTTCTCTTTCGAAGGTGACTCTCTTCGATAGTGGTGTATTCACCTGCTGATGTTGCTTTAGAGACCATAAGTTGAATGAAGCTCTTATTCGAGTTAGATTTGATAAAACCCTTAACTGCCCATCCTGAACCCATAAAGTGTTTTTCGCTGATCAGATCGAAAAACTGAGTTCGATAACCAACCATGGAAAACATGCATACCTAATCATGCGATCTACCAAGACATAAAATATCATCACAAAATTGAAGCATAATCAAAGAACTCGTAAATTATAAACACCCAAAAGCAAGAACTCGTAATAACATAAAAGAATAAAGTTAAATGAGAAGTGGAACCTGTTTGGTAAGACACGCGAGCGCAGATCGCAGAGCAAAGCAGAGGCAGAGAGAAGAGAGAATGGATGAGACTGTAGAGCAGAGACAGAGAGAAGAGAGTTTTTTAAAATGTCGGATGTTATAAACGTAAATGACGCAAATTATAAACGTTAAGGTCTACCCGAAAAAGTTCAAATGAGGGGCTTTTTTTAAAAGCCCCAAATTTGAGCTTTCCAAAAAGCTGTATTTTAACTTCTAAAAAAGTCATTTCTATTAAAAAACGCTTTTAGATTTTACAGCCAAACACTCATTTTTCTTAAAAATAGCTTTTACAGTGGAAAAAAGTGCTTTTCCACCCTCCAAAAGCTCAACCAAATAGGTGCTTAGTGTAAAGCTAGAGAACTAGTCGATCTGAATATGGTGTAGTAATGTTTATTATGACTTAGAAAATAATTATCAATTTAAATTTGTTGGACCTTCTACAGTTTAGTTTATTATCAATCTATCAATGAATTTTTAAAAACTATTATTAATTTTCTTATAACTTTGGTTTGATAACATATGTCCCCTTATTATCAACTTTTATTAAAAAATCTAATTGCAAAATCAAAATAGACATTTCTTTTAATATGTAGCACTACAAACAGCATTGACAATACATGTGGTACTACATGATATCGTTTTAAAGTTCACAGTTAGGGCTTGTAAAAGAAGTTGAACGGTAGGGGTATATATGCTAAAAACTAAACTATAAGGACATTATTGATAGTTTTGAAAAGTTAAGAAATATATTGATAATATGTCAAACCACGTGAGGGTTCAATAAATTTTACCCTAATTTTCAATGATGGATCTTTGATGGTTTAAGGAAGGGAAACTTTTGTATTCCTAATGCCAACAACAACTCATATGGATCTTTAAAAACGGTGTAGAACCTCATGTTTGAGCTCATTACCACATAATATTTTTAAAGCAAGCCTAAAACTTCATCATATTTTCATGAAATAACTATTTGCTTTGTCTTAAATATTGCATTAGAAATAGAAAATTATTGAAGTAGATGATATTAGAGAAGATTGGATAAAAAATTTGTAAAGATAAATAAAAAATAAAGAAAAGTGGATCTACTTATTACACGATTTCTATTTTTTTATTTTCTCTTAAGTTTAATAATTTTTCCATTTCTCCCCTTACATGACTTATAACCTTTGTAAAATTTCGCTGCCTTAGTCAACTACCAAGGTTGTTGATTTCCCATTTTGAGTTTGCTTTTAGGTATGCATTTATGGGAACTACAAAAAGAACAAAGGCAATATCTATCTAAAGAGAAGATACGTTAATTCTGATGTAAAGTTTTAAGCCTTTATATAGGTAAATGCATACTAGAATAATATCAAGAAATAACAACATATATTCTATATAGATCAATTAGATAATGACCTATAATTTGAAACAAGGATAAAATGGATTGGAGCAATTGAGAAATAATTTACTAGATAAGATAAGATATATCATAAATGTTAAATAGACTATATTTCTAATTCTATATTTAATGCATTTTTCTTGTTTATCTGAGATTTTCTTATTGTTTATAGTACTTATTTTTTTCTATTATGTTTTTAGGTCTTACCAGCCTTCACAGATAAAAAGGAGAAAAATTAGGGCGAGCTCGAGAAAAAAATGGAAGAATTAAAGCCATTTTGGTGGTTTCCTGTTTAAGTCTATACGATTATGTAGGTGCCCATTTAGCTCTCTAGGATGTGTTCTACTTAAATTTTTAAGATTAAGAAAGATTGAGGAACACAGTCATACGAATGGCCATGTGAGTGACTGCATCCATTCTAAAAACCATAAATTCGAGCTAAAAATTGATAAAACGAAGAGAAGATGGGGGAAGTCAAGAGTGGTTTGTAAGAGGCTCAGAAAAACATAAATTGATGGCCTAGAATGATAGAGAGAACAAAGAACAAGTAAGAAAGCATATTTTGCGCATATTTTCATCAATATAAAGTGGATTTCATAAAGATTAAAAGAGATTTTCTCATGGTTCTTTAAATTTTTTGCTTTTCGTTTAGTCTTGATTTTATGCTTATGAGCTAAACTTTTGTTGGTACTTAGATTAGGCGAACCTTGAGTTAGACTTTACAGTAATGGTTTTTTAACTTAATTAAGTTTTTTTCATTGTGATTCAATTATGTGTTCTTAATTATTCTTGAATTGATATTGCTAATGTATTATTTCATGTATGATTTCGTGCAATTGAGATTAAGAAATTCATTTATATGAATAGACATACTGTAACTGGAAGGAGTTGCATCCAAACCTAGAAATAGGTTGATATCAATCCTCTTGATTAAGGTCAAACCTATAGTGAAATTCACTAATTGATTAATGCAATCTTAGGAGTTTTAACTAGAAAGGGATTTTAATTAATCAACCGAGGGTTAGATGTTAATAGTCTTAAGAAAGATACAAAAATAAGATAGGAATTTCTACAGTTTAATAAACTATAAATTAAGTTGAGTATTGAAATCATGATTGCAAGGAAAATCTTTTAAGGATTCGAAGTTCAAGTATCATTATTTTCCTTGATTCTTTATTAGTTAATTCTAATTAGTTAATTGTGTTGATCTATTTTAGTTTATAGTTTTAATTCTCCATTTGATTTATCTTAAACACCATAATTTGTTAGGTTGGATAATTAAAAGACAATAAATACTAGTAATTCTAGTCTTTGTGGGATTGACTCATACTTTCTAGTGCTAGCTATAACTATACAGTGCACTTATGGTTTAAAACATAAATTATATCAATAAAATTTTGGGCATTGTTGCTAGGAATTAGAATATTAGGATAATCTTATTTTTACTAATCTAGGCATTTTTCCTTTTAGGTAGTTTTTATCAAACCACTAAATCAGATCTTGAATTTAGTTAAAATTAAAGAAAAACTAAACTAAAATTGACATAATAATGAACTTAGATAAAGAAAATAATATGAAAATTCAATATCAAATAAGTAGTACCTAGGTGATGAATCCTCCTAAGAATTCTTAAATATTAACCCTTTATCATGCAATTAAACTATTGATTATTGGACTATGAAAATTATTATCTTATGTTAATATCTTTCTCAAGTACGTTAATCGCTAACCATTAGTTGATTAACTGAAATCTCTTGCTAATTAAAATCCCTAAGATTGCATTATTAATTTGTGAACTTCACTATTAGCTTTTACCATAATCTAGATGATTTATATTTGACCTATTCTAGGTTGACATGCAAATCCTTCCAATTATAGTAGATCTATTCACACAAAAGGATTTCTCAATCTCAATCATATGAAATCAAATAATGGTATGCAATTCTGGATATATTAGTTCAAAACTATATCGTGTAATTGAATGGAAATAAATCAATCAATAAAACTACATTGAATAAAATATTAAATCATATTATCATCACAACATCACACTTAGGCACTAAACAATTTGGTTCCTACATATAGAAAACTAAGCCAGTAACAAATATTCATAAGAATAAATAGAAATAAAAGAATTCATATTCTAAATCCCTATTTTTTCTCTAATGAATCTTCTTACAATTTGGTTGAATTATGCTCTCTATTGGATCTTGTGATGTAATCTTTGAGTTTTCCTTATTCTTTATACATATTTGCCTCTTCTTTATGTTTCTTATGACTCAAAAATGCTTCTCATCTTGCCTCCTTCTAATCTGCCCTGCTATTATCCTTTTATTGTAAAAAGTAGGGTTTTTAGGATGCAAATAATCACTCAAATGGTTATGTAGGCGACTGCGTATCCCCAATAATACCTAAATTTGCAATTTTACACAACACAATGACTTATGTGGGCAATATACATAGCTATGTTTGTTAATATACACGGGCGTGAAACTCCACATAAGTAGGAATTGTGTTGTTAAAGCTCCATACGTTTAAAGAGAATTACATGGTCACTATACACAGTCATGTAAGTCCACAATTGCTTTAAATCTTCATTCCATATCACGATTTCATTTGAACTCTTCTTCTTTTAGTTTATGAAGGCAATTATCACCTATAAACACACTTGAAGCAAATTAAGTACCAAATACTATAAAACTATTAAATAACAATCAAAACACTTTAAATATGGGTAAATAAATATAGTCAAATAATCATTTATCAAACATCCTCACACTTAAGCTTTTGCTTGTCATCAAGCAAACCATAATCAAAATTATAAATCTACAACATCAATTCGTCATCAATCTTAATCTTTCCATTCATATTATACATCATCATATCATATATATTCTTATTAACATACAATTAGAGTCAATATATCATAAAATTAACTTCCTAAGCAATATTAATAATAATCATGTCAACAATCTTATTGAAATCAAAAGCATATATCTTTACACCCTCATTAAGATGTCACTTAATGCACTTAAATGTTTTGGGTGAAAAGCATCAAAACTCTCAATCAATGTATAGTAGAACTCTTACCATATGCTTCCAATAAGATAACATTTCCACCACTTATGTATAAACTAGGAACAAAAATTCAAAGGTCTTTATTGGGATTCAATTATGCGCTTTATTTTTATTCTAATATATAACAAAAATTCAAAGGTCTTTATTGCGATTCAATTATGCGATTTATTTTTATTATAATATATCCAATATATTAGAATAAAAATAAAGCGCATAATTGAATCGCAATAATGACCTTTGGATTTTTGTTTCTAGTTTATACAGAATATTAGTGCATGATTTGATTTTATATTTTTAAGATTAAGAAATCCTCTTATATGGATAGATCTATTATAATTGGAAGGAGCTACTTGTAAACCTAGAGATAAGCCGACATAAATCCTCTAGATATATTAAGGTCAAACTTAATAATGGAATTCACGAATCAATAATGCATTTCTAGGGGTTTTAACTAAAAAGATTTATGTTAATCAACTAATGGATTAGTTATTAATAGTCTTGAGAAAGATATTAACATAAGAAAGGAAATTTCAAGTTCAATAATCAATAATATGATTGTATAATAAAGAGTTAATATTTAATGATTCTTAGGTGGATTCATTGACTAAACAATATAGTTGTAGGTTGCATGATATTTTAATAGGCATTTTAGTATGTTTTAGTTGTTAATTAATTTATTCATGCATATTTAGGTTTAGAATTATATTAGTTGGTTAGATATTTGTGTTTTGAATGTTATGTGGGTTAGAGCATGCTATTGAGCTTTAATTTTATGTATTTGAGGTACCTTGATGTATTTGTTAGTGTTTGAGAGCAGATATTAAATAACAGAGGAGATTTGGAGGAAGCCTGACAGAGAATCCAGGGCCACGATTGTGACAGAAATAAGGATGACAAGCCACGATTTCCACAATCATGACAGAGCACAAATTTAAGTGCCATGATTGTGGCCTGTGCAATAGCAGATGCAGACCAGCTTCTAAAACTCAACTTTGTGGGTTTATTTCAAAATTTTTGGGCCGGGTAAAACCTAGTTTTTACCTTAAATAGAAAAGGCTACATTGAGGGCAAAAGAATCCTTATTTTTGTTCCTACATTTTGCTACGTTGGGAAAGATCCAAGGAAGAGGAAGTATAAGAGAGAAGGAGGAGAAAGGAAGAGGGAAGAAGGGTTGTTGTGCTGCTGTCTTCCCAATCCATCTCAACCAATCCAAGTGACATTTCATTACATCTTAGTTATTCTTTCTGTTGAATGCATGAGATGGATTTAATAGTGATGGATTTGGGTTTGATGATGATGTTCTAAACTCCTTTAGGGATTTGTTCTTGAATCAATGTTAATGTCATTTCTTTTGATGTTATTACATTGGGTATTGAGATTATTTGTTGTATCTGCATGCTTCAGTAACAAATCGAGAGAGTGAACTGATAGTGTAACACCCCCTATACGGAACCTACAACCATCCACACACATAGCAACCAATTTCCTGTACACGAATTCAAGGTATACAATTCTATTCAATACTATACATATACACATTACAAAACTCCCTAATGCTTAATATTATCATTTAACAGTAGTAATACACCTCTACATTTACATGGTAATCCAAAAGAAAACATACAATTTCCTTTCTTCATTAAATGTGCAATCATCTGAACTAAAAACACATTCCAAAAGTACTTTTTCTTTTATTTGTTGACCTTGGTCCCTACAGATGTTCCCTATACCTCACTCCTATGACTTGGACTTATATGGATTAACACCCATGCTAAGCTTGAAAGCTTAGTGGGGAAAACACTTAGTTTGGATGACTACTCATAGCAGCCATCCACCAAGCACATACATTCAAAAATATCACAACTCATATACCATAAATTCACACTCATTAACCAAACATTGATATTCAATGCTCATGTAAATAATGATGGCATACTTAAGCAAAGTATATAATGCAAATATGCTTCAACATATTATCCATATACCAAAAAAGCACATTTATAAGCCAAATATTGATATTCATCGTTCATTGATACACATTAATATTCATCATTATGAGTAATAAAAATGCTCATCAATACCAATTATTAATATTGCCATGTTGTATTTCTTATTTATGATTGTTAAGTTTCCTTTCTGTGTTACGCCTACACAATTTCAATAGGTGTGGATAACGGGTGTTATGGATATCCAAAGATATCAAACTGTGGATACCCATAAATATCAAATTATGGATACCCGAAAGTATCAAATTATGGATACCCGAAGGTATCGAACTGTGGACATCGGTGGTGTCAAATTGTAGTAACTGCACTGTAACCCTATAGATATACCTATCTATCTATCACCAAGACAATGAAGCAGGCACTATAACATTTTCTTTTAATCATTTACCAATTTCATGATTAATATATTGACAAGTCATATGATATACATTTAAGGTCATAAAATCTTTATTCGTGTTCATGCTTGCAAATTGTAATTCCCCACCATTTGAAGGGTATCAAAATCACACTTGCATAAGTATACTATACATATACGAGTAATGAATATGCTTACAAATCATTTATGTACATGTAAATTTTCTTTTGAATGCGTTATGCTCAATCTTATATTCCAATGTTCAGTCACCCAATTTACACATGGTAAGTCCTATTTCATTTATTTCTAGATGTTTGAAAATTTTCGTACACATTCATAGAGGTTTGGATAAGATGCGGTAGAAATTGGAAACAAAAACAATGCTACAGTCGTGATAGACACTTTCTCTATTTATACCACTACTTGTTCCTTAATATCCCTATACAAAATGTCAGAATTGGGTTTCTAGGTCTTCTATACATTTCTTCCTCTGTGTCTCTCATTTCTATAGCACTAACAATTAGGTCATTTGGAATCCTAACTCATGAGATATAGACCAAATATCACAAGCTACTCCAAAATAAGGCAGCATCAAGTCACCATTTTTAATCTCAATTTTCAAGGTTATAAAGCTAGAATTAAGTTAGAGTCCCTTCTAGGGATGTTAACGCTATATCTTAGGTTCCATATGCAACTAAAATCACACAATGTAGAGGTATGTAAGCTAAGTTATGACTCAAACAATATGACTAACTCAAACAAACCCTAGACAGAATTCTACTACATGATACTCTCTTATCATATACAACCAAGTTCATGTAAAGTAACACCAAAATTCATCCCAACAACCGTTCCATATCCAAATGAATCTTTTTACATATTCAAATGTACATAAATATAGAAATTAACTAAGCGAATTCTTAAACCTCAAAATTGGAAATATAGTTCTTCTAATGCCTTTCCTTCCCTTCCTCTTTAGCTTTGCTTGACTCACCAAATGAAAAATGATGGGATGATGAAGGTGAAATAAAGAGGAGAAAAATCTGAAGTTAAATCCCTCAAAGTGTCGCTCATCTCCCCTCTCCATATGCCTTTTCATTAATTTTCTAGTATTAGATACATGTTTCAATCCCATTAGACCATATGTTATAATCTTATTGGACCAAGTGTTACATTCCTATTGAACCACATGTTACGATTCTATTGGACCATGTGTTACAATTCTATTGGACCATGTGTGACAATTCTATTGGACACACTCAAACTTTAATCTTATTGGTCACACATGCTTTACTCCAATTGGTCCATGTGTTAACTTTAGAAAAATTGCATATTGGTCCTTCTTCTCCCTTTAATTCCCACATTGGCCTATGATCTTATCAATTAATTTCATTTCCCTATGTATTAAGTTTGTAATGGTATAAATTTCATGCAATTTGGTTATTATATCGGGAGTTATACCCCCAAAATTACAGGCTGTTCGAAAACAAGGATAGTAGCCAGAACTCAAATTCAAAACAGAATTCAAAACTCTTAGAGGCATAATCAAATTTTGGTTTCTTTATGAAAGTTTTAAACCTATGTCTCTAATTTAATCTCCAATTGAAATTATTCAATTTGGAAGTCTATAGGCCAAGATATGGCCAAATTATAGAAATATGTTCAGTAGAACAAATCCATTTAGCGAGGTACACATCCCAAATCAACTAATTTTGGTTTTATCATGCAAGAGCAACAAAAAATACATCCAATTTAACAAAAAATCCCATTTACTTATGAAATACTTCTTTTGTCAATTCCCCTCATATCACATTTATAAATCCAAGCAAACATATAAAAATTTTTCATACATATTTCACGTCTAGGTATGTATGTCCATGCCAAAGCAAACAAATTATCCATTTATCCTTGTCTTTTACATTAAGTACCAATATATTTCTTACTATACTTAGATGTACTTAATTCATTATGTGCACTTAATACACCCTAGATATGATATAATACTTTCAGGGTATATATTGAGGCATTATAGATAACAAAATGATTAGACTGGGTAATGAGAGTTAAACAATCTAATAGATCACAAAAATAATCAAATCGGTAATTTATACAAAGAGAGATCTTATGTGAGGACCTGATATTCCATTAGAAGGCTTAAGATCTAATTGGATATGTGGGATTTTGGTTAATTAAGAAATTGCAAATTCTATAATTGAATTAGGGGTTATGATTTAGGGTTTAATGATTATAACTCGAGAGAGAGTAATCTACCCTTCGAAGGGCTAAGATCGATATTGTATTAACTCAAAAGTAATCATGTTAGTATTTGATAATTGGATAAATCCCCCTTCTCATAATCGGCTAATCTTCCTTGTGTGAATTTTGATTATTCATTGTTGTTGCTCAATTTTGATTTCTTTGTGTTAATTTTACAGTAACATTTTCAATCAATCCATATTTTCTTCTTTACTTTTCTATTTACTTTTCCTTTTCATTTTAGTTATCCTTTAGGCCTTAGACAATTTGGATTCGATTAGTTCACTAATTCCTTGTTGGATCGACAACTCATATACTACACTACGACCCGTGCACTTGCGGAAATATTGAGGGTTTTATAAATTGTAAAACTTGCTCAAAAATTGTTTTTTTAGTAGTAATTGAGATAGTTAATATGAATAAACATTGCATATTATTTACACACATTAAGTTTAAATATGAGCTTTTGAGCCTCAAAGCAATATATCATTATATTATGCTCTTTTATTTTTTGTTGTGTATATATTATGCATAGTTGGATGATCTAGAACTTGTTTTTATTAATTTGTTAAGAAATCCAAGCAATGTATTTCAACTACATCAAATATACATTTTCTCACAAACAAGAGGAGCTCCTATAATTTAGTTGTGTTAGATAAATCACATGAATATATTACAAGTGCTATGAAATTTGAGAAAAATAATAACAAGGAAGAATAAAAGATAGAGGGTAATTGGAGAATAAGATTACAAGTAAATGATTATGAAGTAATATGTTTCTTTCATAACATATCATAGAATTCTATCAATTAGAATATGCATTTACCTAATTATTTTGCACACCAAGTAATTCAATTAAATATGACGTTCATTGGACAACAGGAACAAGAATCTGGATTTGCATTCCAAACAAAGAAGAAAAAATCTACACTTATCGAATGAATTTTATATCTTATTACAGAAAAAATTGATACAACGAACTTAAACAAGGCCTCATTCCTCCAAAGTGGTGGAAAATGATCTATGGAGTTCAAAAGAATCAATGATAAGTACATGGGGAAGGAACAGCAGTATCAGCTCTATACAGTATCAAGGGCAACCCAATGCCTATTAATGACACCATGCCCTTCGCCACAAAAATAAAAGAAAGGAGGTGAACGAGCTGGATTGATTCCTATACGTAATTGGTGTAATTCAGAACTTTCAGTGTACTGCCAGTGACACTGTAAATATCTATATGAAGCATGTAAATGTTGAAGAAATGCCTTGAGTGGTTCTACTCTGGCAAATGTCTATGTTCACTAAATCACAGGATTGACTTCAGTACTAAGAGAACCAACATGATGAAGCACATGATAACAAGCACTGTTGCACACATCACCATTCCCCCTTGCTTCTGTGTTCTCTCTGCCTGCAAATAGATCAATCAGCTTTCATAACATAGCCGTGAGATACAAAAATGAAACTGACAGAAGTGAGCCATGACAGTATGAACTGAATTGCTAACAGGAAGTCACCTTCTGCAGTTGTTTAAGCCCCTCTTCAACTGTTGAGGAGACATTCTGAATGTTGTAGTCTATCCTATCAACAATAGTACCCTGTTTTAAGAAATTTCAGTTAGTGACCTGGTTATAAGAGGAATAGTTCGTGTGTAGGGAAACAGCTTCTAACCTGGTCTATTACAAGTACTGACAAATCCTTCATAATTTGAGCAAGTTCATTTACTGATTCCACAACCTATATTAAAAGGAAACAGACATCATTAACCAAGACAACCGTGTGGGGTCAGTGACAATATCCAGATAACAAAGGGAGAAGCATATCACTCGCCTGTTGGATCTCTCTGTCCCTTTCAGCTGTGAATTCCTCGCTCTTTTTCAGCTTTGCCATTTGACGGTCATTAAACACCTATTTTTCGGTTTTGTCACTATTAGATACTATTAACACTAGAAGAATACGAAGAATAAAGTGTTACTTTTACTCACAGAAGCAGGTGCTGTCAAAAAAAACTGATAAAATACTGTTTCTTGACCTAAACAATAGATAACAACAAAACCAAGCTGGAGAGGACTGGAAAAAGCAGTACATTTACCATATCGTCCAAACTATCATCATCCATTCTAGATCTACCATTTAGATTCATTTCTAAATCAACCCCATCTTGACCCTGGAATGAAATAAAATCTACGTCAGCAAGTCTTGAAATATTATTTCCAGATTGGAGAAAAAATCACACAAAAATAAGCAACTACTGATATCCTCAGTATGTTAAACGATCACCAAGGAAAATATTATCTTTTTGTTAACAACAGGCATGGACTATTGAAGAGCCATAGTCGAAAAAAGATATTTTCAGACCTCTTTTTGTTGCCTAAGACGCTTTAAGTAAGTTGATTGTTTCTTTCTCAGCTCCATTGACAAGCTCTGGAGGTCAGTGGCAAGAGAGCGCTACAAAGTAACATTATTAGAGTAAGCAAAATGCAAAAGACAAACCCCTGATATTGGATGTTACTTTACATATATCCTTAATTACTGAAAAAAGCCTGCTGACAAACTATGGAACAAACAATATGATAATCACCACATTCATGTATTCCTGGTTTCATTGAGCAAGAACAGTTAGAGGTTTTATTTAGAAGAGAAGTTATTTTAATTCTTCTAGTACTTGAACAAGTTAAGAAGTTAAGGGAAATAACTGGCAAACAACTAGCAGATCAAGGTGCACAAAGTTGTAGATAAAAATGTATAGGGAAACTATTTTATTCGCCAAGGAAAACCTTAATAGTTATTCTTGGAGAAGCCATCAAGTGATACCTGAACATTTTTCCTAACATTGGAATCCTCAGAAGGCCCAGCTGCAGAAAGTCTCTGTAATTTTTTCTCAGATTTTCTTATTATATTGGTGATCTCTTGGGTTAGAGCCTCAATCATGCGTTGATCTTCTTTGCCGTCACCAAAAGAAGGCATCAGTGCTTTAGCATGAGCTTTGGCTAACTCGGTCATTTTTGTACGTGCAAGTTGCACATTTGCTGCAATATCTTCAGATACATCCACCCAAGCAGGTGGCAGACCTACTGTAATTACACCTTTACTGCAGATAAAATGAAATGTACTAAACCTTTCCAGAATCATAAGATTGACAAGGGCATTTAAATTATTCAGGAAACCAACTTTTCTCCATTTGGAAATACATCATCCAGATCAGTCAATTCATTACTTCTTTAAAAATTTTAAACATTTTTTTTATGACTTAAAAGATCCATAATTTCAGATTTCAGGTTCGTGGGTATTTAGGTCTCAAGCTTCGTTATACAAAGATGAAGTTTTACATCATCTTGTTAATGCCATCGTCAAAACAAGAGAAACATCACTCCAATATCAGAAAAGATCATCAAAGTGCTAAAGCTACAAACATCCACTTCTGAGGAAATATAAAAGCAAGAAAACACGGTAAAACTTCCGATTTTGCATTTCAATGATTCAATGCTACATCCTTTTGCAATACTTAGATAATGCAATGCTATAAGCATAAACAGTTGTGAAAGCTACAAATTTTTCTTATCCAATAAAATTAGTCAAAAACTTAAAAGACCATCCTAGTCACAACCTTCGAATTCATTTCCCTAAATAAAATAAACAGCATCAGTTGAAATCCAGCTCAGTTCAAGGCTACACTCTAATAGTTCAAAGAAACATTTCTTCAATTTTCTTGGAAACTCAAAAAGACTTTAGAACTAACTACAATAATAATAATAATAACAACAACAATAAATGAACCAATTTAAAAGGATAATTGCTTAAAGATCTCAAACTATTATAGACTAGAGAGCATATACATACCTCGAATTGCCGGGATCCTCCGTACTAAGAGGAGCATATGAGCGATTAGGATTAAGCAGGGACGTGCTCGCCAACTCGATAACCGGACCACCGTTGGTGCTTGTGGATGCCGAAGCATGCACCGTGGAGGAGGTCATCGGAACCCTAACGCTCTTCAACGCATCTCTGTACTTTCTAAATATCAAAGTTCGATTCCGTGAAGCCATAACAGAGAGATATCTAGAAGAAAATGGAAAGATCAAAGCATATCGTGTCTGAATTCTAGATTGCAAAGGAAGAGGGGCTGATCGGAGAATGAAGACGCGGCGGTGCGCAAGGCGGGGGTGAGAATTAATTCAGGGGGACAAATTTAGAAATTATACGGACGGACGCACCTACTGGTTTGTTTGTTGGTCCAACTGCTTAATTAATCGTAATAGAATTAAAACTTAAATCTTTGTTTTAATGTCAGTAAAAACGACTTCAACTCTATTTTATTCTAAATCAAATTCCAAATTACCTGAACCTGCTTACTTTTTTTTTAGAATTTAAAATTTCATTAAAGAATAGAGAATATTACATCAAGAGAAGGTCTCTCACGTGAGATAGACAACAATGCTCAGAAACAATGTTAAAGGGCAAAGTCATTTAACATTTAGAGTATAACGATCTACGACTTTCTTGAATCTTACAACTATTACTCGATTTGGGAGGATGAGAGTCGACGCTTTGACAGCGATGCTAGTGGTGGCTCCACGGAGTTTCTCCTACTGCGTTCTTCGCACAAGTAAGAACTCAACTCAGGTAGCAAACTCAACCTCAGAAGACTTTAGCAATTAGGGCATGACTATGTTGTGTTTCGACTGTTCAGACCTTGCTTTATTTTCGGAGGAGGGAGGAGACTCTTTGAGGGCTCAGCTCTTCGGAGACAAACCGGTGAGGGAGATCTCGACTCAAGTAAATGTATTCAGGTTAGTATGATTCCATTCTTTATATCCTTTCTAGAATCTTTGCAGCAATTATCGATTTAGGGAGGGTGATGGTTTCGGTTAGTCGATCGATGGTTTCGATTACTCCCACTCAGATCTTTATACAAGAAGCTCGACACAGGTATCAAACTCAACAACTGAACTCTATGATCGTTTAGGCATGGCTAAGCTGAGTTCATTTCATCAGGATTTGATTTTCTTAAAGGACTTCTGAAGCTAGCCAGAGAGGGAGATCAAAGAAGAGACCTCATCCACGATAAAGGTACACATTTGAAGATTTTGAAAGCTTCCTTTCTTTTTCTTGAAACCTCCACTGATTAAACATTAATCCATTGATGACAGGGATATGGATGGATAGCATGGATCTTCAAGCAATGCTTAACCTAGAAAGGAGAAGATCTTAGTAATTCCAGGCGAGTCCAGATCTGAACAAACCTCACTTGTTCCTTAGAGATCGTGAAAGAACAATCTATTTGTTTAAAGCATGGGAACTGTTGTGAAGAACTGCTTTTGGATTTCATTTCTACATAAGTAAACTGAGTAACTAGAACTTAAGAGAGATCTGATAGGGTTAGTGTTATATTCTCCATACAAGGACCATTCTCCTGCTACAGTGTAGGTTTAACTGATTGATGATTAGTTGCTTCCTTATGCTAGCAATAGTGAGTTGTATAAGAGGTATTAGCAAAGTAGATTTGTCTTTAATCCTTCTATTATTCCTCTCATTCCAGATTACTTGAAAACATGTAGCCATCGAGAGTAAAATAATAGCCCTATCATATTTAGAAATAAGCAAATTAGGTAATTCCTGTAGGATATCAGTGAGACTGCCATAGATAAAACCAAGGGCACATAAAGTAGAAAATTTTGCCCAAACTTCTCTGGAGAAGACAAATTCAAGGAAGAGGTGATCTCTAGTTTCATCCTCTAAATTGCATAGGATACATAGCTTAGAGGAGGTTAGGAATTTCAACCTATCCAAGGTACTAAGTTTGTCCCACATTGCTAGCCAGAGCAGAAAACTAACATTAGGTCTAAGGGCCTTGTTCCAGATCAGTGCATTGCATCCTACTTAATTTGCAGAACCCTCCCTCATCTTTCTGACTTCCTTAATAGTAATCTCAGAAACAGGAATACCCTTCCATAGGTAGATATCTCTCTCCCCATGACTTCTAAATTAAGGAAAGTACAGAAGTCTAGTCTCATCTGAAGAAAGGGACCAGTTCCCATTCCTAACTATTTCTTGGAGTATCCTTAGGGAACTGATTTAATAGGGATCTTGCCATCTGATTTTGTGTTAAAGGTCTATTCTCTGTCCAGTTGTGATACTATAAGGAAATTCTTTCCCCTGCCCCTATTTGGCAAGTTGTAACATCTCGTCCCCATATTGTGAATTTTGAATCTTTGCACATATGAAAATAATTGTACATGCACTCATTGACATTCCGGGTATATTGAATAGTAATGGAGTAGATTGAGAATTTTGGCTATAGTGAATGAGTAGAAAGAAATGGAGTAGAAAGACTAGAACTAAAATTGAAGTGTTGAATTTAGTGAAGGAAAATACGTTGGAGAAGTTTACAGAGAGTGTATATATAGTATGTAGGGGATTTTGGATAGTAGGGCAGAAAGTTATGGTCCTTTGAAAGGGAAATGTTTAGGAGTGTAAAGATGCATTCGTCTTTAAAGACGTATCGTCCATAAAGACGCTTCGTTTGTAATGACGTCACATCGTCTGTGATGACGTCATTCGTCTTACGACTTTCGCTTCGTCTTAAGACTTCCGCTTTGTCTGTAATGTTGGACCAATGGTGGTTGACAAATTAAATCCTACTTATGTTTTAATAATAATAAAATGTATAGAATTGGTTAAGAAATTATTTAAGGTATTTTGGACTGACTTGAGGATTAATGCAAATCAAGATAATAATAATCTCCAACGTGCAAAAGATGGTTATCGTGAAGATTATGGATAGTGATTTCAAAGATTGAAGTTTATCTGGAATATATTCGTTGAAGCACACACAAGTCGACTT
>JANKOD010000007.1:4269163-4280190 GCA_026284645.1 Erythroxylum acuminatum
ACAAGAGTAAAAATACATGCTAAAGTTGCTATGAAATTCTCTAGTAAATTCATTAACTATTCATGACTATATAATCCTAAAAGCAATAGAAAATGAGAAAATGTTTGTTTTATTTTTTTATTCTTTCTCTCATTTTAATTGAAAACTTAGAGCAAGTAAGAAATAAACCAACAAAGAACACGCATGCATATAAAAAGAAATGTGAAAATGTAAAGAAAAGAAATTTACTTCCATTGGGTTGCCTCCCAAGAAGTGCCTTGGTTTAGGGTCGCTGGTTCGACTCCATGTTTCCTCCTCACATGACAAAATTGTGATCTTCAGGTATTACAATTTGTGCCACTTCCATGCGAAGTTGTTCTGGATAGGGTCTTAGTTGATCATCATTCCCATTCAGTGTTCTCCCTATCCTTAGACTTTCGATCTCTACTGAATCCATGCTTTCTTAAAAGATCTCAAATGTCTCTTCACCTTTTTCCTCCTTGTTTAATTCCTCTAACTTGTAGGTAAAAGTAAACAGTCATTCCCAACAACAAAATGGAACTCAATATGTACCTCTGAGCTAAAAGATATAACTTTTTCTGCCTCAAGCTCCTCCTCAACTTCTTCTTCACTTGTAATTCCTTGAATATTGTTGTCAAAATTATCAAGCTCCTCATCACTTTATAAAGTTTTTGCATAAACATCCATTGGGTACACCTCGGCTTGATACAGCTACTCCTCTTCACTTTATGGTTCCAGATGATTGATATCTACCCATGGAGGTAATGCATCTTGATAGAATTGTAGAGTATTATACTACAATTTCAAAGAATTAGTATTCACAATATTAATCAACTCTTCCAGAGATTGATCGGAGTTGTGATAGAAAGCTTCTAGTCTGTATGAGAATTATTGTGTATCCTGCAAACTATCATAGAAGTAATTCTAATGGTTATCCCATCCATAACCAAAGTTACCAAAGTTAGGTTGATCAATCCAACTTTGGTTATAGGATTGAGAATAAGAGTTAAAGAAAAAGTGACTTGCATCCATGATTTTTTTATATAAATCACAAACACGAAACAAAATAAAGAAAGGATCATGAAATAATTGAAAAGAAATCAATTACGAAAAAATATATACAAACACCAATTAAATCACAAAAAAAACAAAAACTAAAATATCGTACTCTCCGACAACGACGCTAAAACTAACAACGTGTCATAACACTAGTCAAAATAAAATAACTAGACTACTATTATGGCAGCAGTGAGTCTAGGTCGATCTTATAGAGAGTGTGTGTAAAGTTGTTGAAATGAAATTAATCGGTGTTTAGGAAAAGGGAGGTTTGGATTTTGGAATAAGAAAATAAAATAAAACTAATCTAATGAAAACAAATTAATGAAAGCATGCGAAAAATGATAAGAATGGGGAATTCGGTAGGGACCCAATTCTTTAGTTGAATCTTGGCCTACACCCTAATTAAACATATTTCTGTTGTTCTTAAACCTCTCCTAGAAACTATTAATCGTGGGCTAATAATTTACCCGAGTTTTCACTTAGTTTTTGTTTAATCAAGATACGATCATTAATTAAACCTAACCACGGACATAGGATACAATTTCTAGATTTAATTAGGCAGTAGCATTATGAATTAAGAAAACCGATTAATCAAGGCAATAACCACATATGATACGTCATTTAGCATAGATCATGTTATCCCTAATGATTACAAGTTATTAGTCACTACACATGAATTTCAACATAACAATTACGAATTATATCGAAATTATAGCATTGGGTTTGCAAATAAATGATTCAATGAATATATTAAAATCATCCTTTCACAATACCTAATGAGTTTATATACAAATAACCGAACAATAACGAAAATCCTATTATCCATACACAACCCAAATCCATATGCCTAGGATAACACAATAAATTCAATAGGAGAAAAATAAACAACAAAAATAGTGAAATATACTTGACCTAGGTCGTCGGCATCGATGTCACCTCCAAACCGGTGTCAGGATGTATAGTCCTTCATAGGTCTTTCTCGAAAAAACACTTCAGCCCTCATTAATAACCCTACCGAAGACCCCTTCGATATGCCTCCAAACTCTCCTCTGCCACAAGCTGTCTATTCTTTATTCGCTACTGTTTACTTCACTATTCTATGACGTGACAAATAAACATTGCTGGTCCATCTTACTGTACATGTTTCATTCATGCCTCCCTAATGTCTTTGCCGCTACTCTGCATTTTTGTTAAAACACATCATGCATAAAGACAGAAGTCTGCATTTCGTAAACACTATCTGCATTAAATGTAGAACGTTCGCATTTGGTATGCATTTATGTAGGACGTCTACATTTGTGTTTAATTCCTATATTGTCCTACTGTGTTGTCGTTTTTGGCATGCTGCTACTCCCCTTCATATGCCGCGTCGTTTTCTTTTGGCATGGCTGTGCTGCGCTTTGTTCTTTTGTTTTCTTGTTTTGCAGCTATTTTGTGCTTCCACCTAATAGGACATGCATAGCTGTGACCAACATTAACTCTTCTTTTATTCCCTTCTTGTCTATTAATTTTCTTTGTTCTTGCTTTACGAAGACAAGTAAAAATTAATATTCAAAAAATGGCCCAAATATCATACTTTCGACTCATTTAAATTTCTTTGTTTCTGAATTGTGCCTAAAATCACGTATAGGTCAAAGTGAATATCTTAAGTAATTTCATGTCAATAATCACAGCATGTTATGGAATAATTTTATAATCAATTAAACACCTATCATATGTGTTTATATTTTGTTTTGGAATTATTTATATATAAGCGAAATTATTAGGATGTAACTGGCTCTTTTTTAAAAATAGATTGATTTTTGGATCATTTTTAAATTTTATAATTAATAAATTAAATTAATAAATTAAGAAAAGAAGAGTAAAAGGTTTAGGTCAATAAGTATCCAACAAGCTATAATGAAAACAATCTCATCTTAGTTAAAATGTCATCATAACCTTTAGACATAAGGGTAAAAGCCTTATTTTGAAAACCTTTAGTTACTCACTTGGGGTCACAATTTTAACTTGATACTAGCACCACTTGTAACTTTGACCTATTACTTAGGTCAAAATTAGCAAAGTAAGACCTAATTGATGCATAACTTTATTCACTTTATAATTGTTGAAGGTTGTTTTTATTCTCAAAACAACTCAAAAAGGACTCGTGAAATCAATCTCTCACATATCAAATAATTTATATAGCTAAAATATTAATGAGTGACGTTTTATATTTTTAGATTTATTACTTACCCATTGACACTCATCATTGAATTGGATGTCCATATAAGCATCTTTTTGATTTAGACAGCCAATAAAAAATTACTTATACGACCTTAAAACATTTCATTTTACTCCAAAATGACCTCCTACCTCCCTATACTGATAGCTTTTTAGTATTGATTCTATCTCTACATCAAGCATGCATTATCTTATCACTTAGCCTGTACAAACGTTGAACAAGAATAGATCCTCCCGTAGGAAGTACTTAAAGTCATAGAAGAATTTCGTTTTCTCCTAATACATAACAATGCTAGGAAGAGCTCCAATTACTAGATTGTTGGCAAAGTTAGCAAATTATGGGATATAAGTATATACCTCTTCAAATTAAAATTAGTCATCAGTGAAGACATTATCTATATCTTCCTTAATCAATTCCTCTCGATGTGGATTATCAGGATGGGATATATGATATGTTGCTAAGTTCTTAGCTTACCTTTTATCTTTAAATAACAAATTTAAATCCTAAAATAAAAATGGATCTAATTAATTAATAATTGACACGATTTTTAATAGAAGGTAACTTACCGCTGAGTGATCTATTTAGATTATGAGTTCTACATCCTAAGATAAGAATAAGTTTTTTCAAACACAAAGTCTAAAATTAATGACTTCTTTTAAATTGTAGTTTAGTTTCCTTCAGCAATTGCAAAGGTTTTATTCCATAATATGTTTGCTGGAAGTTTTTATCCTTCCTTTTTCTAAACACTTACCAAAATCACTTGCATCATATATTAGCTCAAACAGAAGACTCTAATCCTGTCGGAGCCCGCTTCTGGAACCCGACGGTCCCCGAGACATGAGCCTTGCTGACGCTCACTCCCGAGACATGAGCCTTGCTGAAAACCCTAACCTGACGCTTGCTACTAACTCACATTGGTAGTGAGCGTACACTGATTAAAACTTAAATCCTAACTGCTCTTGAAAATTTCAAAGAAATAATTTTCCAAACCCATGTCCGTTAAACGGACACGTATGTCCATTAAACGGACATGAATTGGACTTGGGTGCCATTTTATCCGAGTGTGGTCGTTAAACGGACATGCGTGTCCGTTTAACGGGCAGACACTAACAGACACGAGGCGATTAATGGGTACTATTTCACCCGAATCTGTCCGTTAAACGGACAGGCGTGTCCGTCCAACGAAAACGAAGTGACAAAAGGGGGGCATTTCCACCCGAATGTGTCCGTTAAACGGATAGGCGTGTCCGTTTAACGGACATGGGAATTTCCAGGATTCCCATGCCACTTCAAGCCTGCTTAACTCCCAACCTGAAACTATCAACACTTCAATTCCCAATTCACTCCTTCTACTACTACAACACTGCACAATCAAGTCAAACACCAAGTTCAACTTGCCAACACTCAAACTCAACTTCAATGGTTCATCAACCCAATACATTCACATCACTCATGCAATTATCAACAATCTCAAACCTAAACTACATCTTCACTTGTACTAAACATGCATTCCTACCCACATGAGTTTCAAAGCCATTCAATACAACTTTGAAAGCTATACTTAAACATGATAATAAATGGTTTGGGATACCATGCTAAATCATAATTCATGTGCATTTCATTTACATCAAAACTAATGTTTTACAATGCTTTAGTGGGCATTTCAAGCCCTTTACAACATGATCAAAATACATCTTACAAAAGCAACTGATTTTCTTAAAATGCATCTAAAGCATTGTTTACAAAAATTGACTTGAAATACAACAAAACACAATCTGGGAGTATGCCTTTAAGCTCATTCTTCGTGATCGCGCTCTTCACCTGAAAATGGGACGGGATTGGGGGGGGGGGTGAGCTTTCGCTCGTGGGTAACATGTTTATATTTATGAAAATAAGCTGAATTTATTGCTTAATCCATATGTTTAGCAATTTCTCGCAATAATCAGAAAACATGCATTCTATATCTACATAAATCTATAAACACAATTCTCACAATTCAAGCATTCTTCAATCTTATAAACACATATACACATAACAATTGGCTGGGTAAGTCCATATTCATGGCACTACATAGTCCCATTAGATGGTCTTATGTAGGCAAAATCTTGAGGAGTCCTGAAAAGAACATCCTTGCCTCATTCGGCCAGGCAGGCGAAGCCTAATCATGGTCGACGTGCACGTGACATTTCTTGAGGACTATACCTTACCCACATAACATGAGATTCATGCATAAAAACTGGATTTTCTTATCCAATTTACTGATTCTTGAAAAATAGATTTCCATGCATAATCCACATTTCATAGTCACACTAACATCCATATTCATTTAACTCAATGCACTCAAATCAACTCAATCATCATAACAATTTCAAACAATTGACATTTATTGTTACAATTTTCATGCAATTTCAATCATGAATCAATTTACAAGCATTCAAGGCAACATTAATTCTCACCTTTAAAAGTAGTTAAAACCATTAATTTGGTTAGTTGAATAACATTTATTACTTACTAACATAAAGATAAAAATGTAACCCACCTTATATCTTGGTTAATTCTTGCTCAAGAGAGTTCCTCCTCTTGCTCTTTTCCTCTTTCTTACAATCCTTCAAATAATACAAAAATCCCCAATCAATGAAACTCAAATTGGAAATCATCATGACCTAATGCATGAAATCGACTTCAAAATCACTAAACCCATTCCATATCTAAGCCTTCTAAACCATAACCCAACCAAAAGCTAAAGCTTGAACATAAGACTTACCTTAAATCTCTAACCAACCAAGTGGTTTCTTGGATCAAAATGAAGCTTAGACTCTCCTCCACCTTTTTCCTTCTTGGACTTTCTTCAAACTACCACTTGATCACTTGGAAAATCAAAGACCTAACAAGGCTTTCTTCTTTTCTCCCTCCTTTCTCCATTTTCACGACACTCTCTCCTCTCCCTCTCTCAATTTTCGTGTCTTCTTCTTCTTTCTCCTACTAACCAACTTAACTCCCTTCCTTTTATACTTCCTCTTAAATTACTTAAGCCCATGAGCCCAAAGCCCATTTGATCTTTTAATGAAAAGCCTAATCCATTAACACCTTAAAACCCAACTTACTTCTCTCTTTCTCATCTTTCATTAAGGCCCAAGCCCATTAAACCTTTAATGCATTTCCACCTAACTCTTTAATTCCTTTCTAATTCATGCTACCTACCTCAATTAATATCATATGCTAATTAATGCCAACTTAGTTTACTCCCTTAAGGCTTTATAATCAATCTAATCATGCTTAAATAATAATAAAAAAAATTCGGGGCTAATAGGATTTATCTTATTATCAAATGTTAACATGATTACTTTTGAGTTAATATGGTATCAGTACTAGACTTTCAAAGGGTGGATTACTCTCTCTCGAGTTATAATCATTAACCCTAAATCATAACCCTTAATTGAATTATAGAATTTGTAATCTCTTAACTAATAAAGAACCCACACATCCAATTAGACTTTAAGCCTTCTAATAGACTATCAGGTCCTCACATGAGATTCTCTTCGTATAAATTACTGATTTGATTATTTGCATGATCTATTACATTGTTTAACTCTCATTACCCAATTTAACCATTTTATTATTGATTCACTCTCTCGATTTGTTACCAAAGCATGTAAATACAACAGATAATCACGACACCTAATGAATTAACATCAAAAGAAATCACATTATAATTGGTTCAAGAACGAATCCCTAAAGGAGTTGAGAACATCAACATCAATCCCAAATCTATCACTATCAAATCCATTTATACATTCAAAAGAAAGAATAATAAAGATGAAATTAAACAACACGTGGAAGGGTCAGAATGGAACGGGAAGATAGTAGCACTATAACCTTTCTTCTCCTTCTTCCTTTCTCCTCCTTCTCTCTGCTTCTTCTCTCCCTTGGATCTTTCTCAAAGTGGCACAAAATGGAGCTCTCTTTTTGGTCTTCTTTCTTTTCTTTATATGCCTTTTCCATTTAGGGCAAACATTAGGGTTTACCTGAGTCCAAAAGTTTGAAATATCCCTAAAAAATTTGCAATTTAGAAGCCAGTCTGAGTTTGTTGTCGCGTACGCCACGATCGTGGCACTATGATTTTGCACTCTACCATGATCATGACAGATGGGGCCACGATCGTGGCAGACCCACCAAGCTTCTGTCATGATCGTGACCCTGGGCCTTACTCCGGGCTCCTCCGAATTCCTCCATTCTTTGATAGTTGATATGAAACCCTAAAAAACACATCAAGGCACCTTAAATACACAAAATTTAAGCTCAATAACATGCTAACCCATAAAACACTCAAAACACAAATATGTAACTAAATAACACAATCATAACCTAAACATGCACTCAACTAAACACATACAAAACTATCCACTAAAATATTATGCAACCTACAACTATTAATTGTCTTTGTTTTTCTCTAAAGGTTACATCTAAATTTTGGTAGATCTGAAACGTATAAAAGATAGTAAACGAGACAAAAAATCATAATAAAAAAACGCAACCCTAGCATATCATAAGTTATTATGAATTCAATCCTTTTTACTCATATCATTCGTGAGATGAGTTGGGCATTGCCCTAATGGTTAGGTCTTAATAATAGGACAAATCTTTGAGTGGAAGGAAGGAACTATATATTGAGAATAAAGTTAGTCACTTGCTCAAACTGTAGAATTAAAATGGGACTCTTCATATATACTGAATTTGTTGGTATCTAAATTTGTATAAAACATGTTAGAAAGTTTGACTTGATGAACGAACGCAAGAGTCGATATATTTTTAATATCAGTAAATTAATATATATTATATATGTATTAAAAACTCATTAGTTTGACTAATAATTATATCATGGATTTGCTATTACATAAGCTTTATTTTTGTTGACTAGAACAATTTGGATATTTCCAACTCTCAAAACTCTGACATATTCAGATCACCTTGGAATTTGATATCTGCTCCCCACAAATAACATATGCATTTGCCAAGGAATTACATATGTTTTAAGTTTGTCATAGACTTCTGTTGGTTTATCATGCGAGCCACCACATTAGTATCCAAAGCTCAATAACAAATTGAAGTCCAATTCAAAATCTTATCCTTTAGATAGATATATATATATATATAGTTGTAGTTGTCTCGTGTTTATTTTGAACCATATATAGCATTTAATATTTTGTGATTGATGTCACTTATATGTGATTACATTTAGTGATCGAATGTTTGAACAATGTGAACTATTTCAATGATCATGTGGAAATAAATGAAAAAGATGGGGTATGGAATGATACGATAGAGATGTATTTAATCTCCTTGATGGTTGAAGAAATGAAGAAGGAAAATTGAATGACTACTTCCTTTTCCAAACCTGGTTGAAAGAATATTAAGGCAAGGCTTTAAATAAAATTCAATAAGGAGTATACTGATTTTCAATTGAAGAATAAGGATAATAGATTAAGGGATACATTGAAGAATTTCAGTAACTTACTAAAAGAAACAGGAATTGGCTACAACTCCTTTACTGGTGAAGTTAATGCTAAAAATGATTGTTGGGAAAATCTATTTAAGGTGAAATATGTCTTTGTTTTATTAATATATCATATTATATAATATTTATTCTCATATTCCTTTTTACATTATAGGTGCATAAAATGGCTCACAGATTTAAGAAAAAAGGATGTAAAGAATTTTCAGACTTGTGACATATTTTTGGAGATACTACTAGAACTAGTGTATATAGACATCCATCATCTAAATCTCCATCGAATAGTTCAAAACAGGAATATGAAAATGATGTTGATTAAGATTACTTGTAGAATGAAAAAGAAAGTCAAGATATAACTTCTCCATCTAAGAGAAAGAAATCTCCTAAGAATAAGGAGGCAAAGAAGATACATTCTAACATTCTAGAAGAGGTCTTGTTTATACATAGTGAACAATAAAAAAGGAAAAATGATTTACTTAAGAAAAAACTTAGTGAAACATCATCCATTGCAAAGAATAGATCTCAAGCGTCTAACATAATGATGGAATGTTTGAATTCCTTAGATGAATTGGGTATCGACGGTGTGCAATATGGAAAAGCTATAAAGGCTTTATATGATTCTCCACTTTATAGGGATATTTTTATGATGATGGCAAATACAAGGAAGCGGGATTGAATTATATCGCTGTAGTTATATTTTCATATTATTGCAAATCAAATTGTTATTAATTTGACACTTTTATATTAATCACTAATCCATAGTTTGAACATTTTAAGTTTGTTCTTTGTATGAATATTTGACTTAATGTTAAATCTATATTTTGTTTGAATATTTTGTCTATATTTGATTAAACCTTTTGATTGAATGTTTTATTAATTATTTAATGTTAGCATTGTAGGCACATGGATTTCTTATCAGACTTCAAATTAGATTCTAATAATGAACGAAAAAGGTAATCTGTACCTGGGGGAGAGAACAAATATTTTCATTTATAAAAGTAAGCTTGTAAAACTTCTGCTCTATCAGGTCATAATTGAATATTAGACTTTTGAATGGGAATCCTCTAAGGATTTATGAAAACTTAAGAATGGGAAAGATAATCTTCTTGAGATTATGTGAGTTGAAAAGTTTAAGAGGCTTAAAAGCAACAAGTCGTTTGATTGTGGAGGAACAAGAAGTAAGTTTCTTGATGACTATAGGGCATAGTGAGACAATTAAAGTCAATGCAAAATGATTTCAACGTTTGACCTGGACAATTTCGAAGTACTTTCGTAAAGTCTTATATACAGTTAATCGTCTTACAAAAAGAGTCATTACTCCCTCATATTTTACTAATACACCTCCTAAGATTTAACATAATTCAAAATTTTTCCGTATTTTCATATACATTCATATATTTAATTACCATTTTAATTATGTCCTTATCATTAACAATTATTTTAATATATATTTTAATTTTTAGGATTGTATAGGAACAATAGATGGTACACAAATTGATGCGTATGTTAACAAATACTATACAGGGGCAAAAGAATTAATACAACCCAAAATATTATTTGTTTTTGCTCTTTTAACATGCGTTTTACGTATGTAATGACTGGATGGGAAGACACTGTAAATGACTCTCGAGTTCTTTTAAAAACCGTGACAAATCCAGTAAAACAATTTCTTATACCTCCACAAGGTATTATATTATTTTAAATAAATATGATAATTATGATTCATTTTTAATATCTTTTTGTTAATATTTTGTTCTTTATATGTTAGGTAAATACTATTTAATTGATTCAGGCTACACTAATATGCCTAGATTTCTTTCATCATAATGACGTGAAAGATATCATTTGCAAGATTATAGAGGTAGAGAAAGATCTCAAGGTCCACAAGAATTGTTTAACTACAAGTATTCTTTATTAAGAAATGTTACTGAAAGATATAGAGAAACAAAAATACATCATTATTACATGTTATGTTATACACAATTACATTAGAATGTACGGATAAAGAAATGAATTATTCGACAGTTGTGTTGAAAATGAAGAACAAATTAGGGAAAATGAAAATGAAGATGCAAGTTCTTAAATGAAGTATAATATCACTACAACGCAACTTCGAGGTATGTCTTCAAAGCGAGATGAAATTGTTAGACAAATGTGGATAATTATATTATTTTTAATTGATTTATGTTTCTTTTTGTAAATGATAATAATTTATATTTTCAAGAATTATAATAT
>JANKOD010000007.1:4280290-4309450 GCA_026284645.1 Erythroxylum acuminatum
TTATTTTTTAAATGACAATCAAAATTTTAACTGATTTTTAAAAAAAGTTCTTACACGAAAAAAAACATACTCTGCAGCTAACCGGATTAGAGCTCTCAATTTCCTAGTTCATAGTATTCATGTACTGTTCACTCGAAACTAGACGATTATTTATCGCCACAGTTATTGAGAGAGCAACAGATGCGCAGACTAGTTCGCAAACTATGCCACATATTTTGATTTAGAAACCACTATTTTTGTAAACCCACCTATTGGGTGCCACCCGTTTTTTATTGCAGATATGTCGAGACTCCGTATTCTTCAACTTGTAATGTAAATTATTTTCTGTTCTTCCCGTAATTAAAAAAAAAAAGAAAGAAAAAACGTACTCTGCTAAGTCCAATCAATCATAGACCAAAACCCTGTAAGTGGATGGAAAATTTGTCGCGCCTAATTTCTACTCTCTAATTATTACTGTTTGTACTTTCTATTCTCATTTTAGATAATTATTTTTTTAATATGTTACATATTTAATTATAATAATAATATAAAAGCTATTTGTTTTTTCCTTCACACTGACTAGTGTGTCTAATTGAGACGTGGACGCACCATCAATAGAAGGTACCTAAATTTAGACGTAGCTGTCCTGGTCAGTCGCCCAGTGATTTTTAAACTCACCCGCGAATAATTCGCTGTGACGTAATAGACCAACCATCGCAAGACAAAGCGACACGTACATTGATTACTGTCATTGTAAGGCAAAACGCCATCGTTCAAAGTTATATCAAAAAGAGATTAAGATGCGTTCACTTTACTTTAAATTTTGGTTAATTAGAAATAAAGATATGTAACTAAATATAGTTGGTGTGAGTAGTTCAGCACTCTCATCTCTTAATTAAAAGTCTTAAATTCGAGCTCTAAAAATAGAAAATTTTATTTGGCCAACACTTTACCCCTTACAAGATGATCCGATGCGAACAGGGATTAGTCTCAGCGTATCTTTATTTCTTTTTTTTTTTGGTTTTATGCACGAGGTGTCCCCAAATTCATATTACAAATTAATATTTATTTAAAACATATGATTTATATAATTAATATTTACATTCAACAATTCACTCAATACAAAAAGTATATTACAAATTCCATTAATATAATTATAATTTATAGAATGTGAATTAACAATAATCTTAAAATTAGATGCAAAACTATATATAATAAAATAAAAAATAATTTTCTTTTTTAGTATGAAATTTTTTAATAAAATAGCACAAGATATGGAGCTCTAGCTCTTGTGCAATTTAACTTAAAAACTTTTTATTTTTTAAAATGTTTTGATTATCTTGTAATTTTTTAAATTCTAAAAAGTTAATATCAACAACATACAAAAACTAATTTAATGCGGTATCAGAGTTCACTCTTAATTTTAACTTAAACTAATTGAATTCAAGTTAAACTTATAATTTAAAATAATTACAATAATTTATTAATTTTGGTCATGTTTAAAAATATAGTTAAATTATAAAATATTCGATTGATTCATGTATAATGCATGTATAATGTTTATGTCATGTTCCACGTGTCCTTTATCCCACACACAAAATGTCATACCCTTGGACTTCATAAGAATAGCGTGTATGGCTCCGTGACGTTACACCGTGAACCTAATTTTAGTAAACACAAGAACTCGATCACGCGGTAACGGTGGCCTCAGGGCCGTCGGATGTACAGGCTTGCTTTGTATTGCGTGAAAGCGACAGAAGAACGGGGGAGGGCGCGTCATTCTCATTCATGGTGCGGACGCAACGAACTCATCGTCACGTTTGATTTAACTTTTGTGTTATCTTCCTCTGCGAATCTCCGGTCTGCGATAATAGATTCTTGAGAAATACGATCGATTACCCATCAGTGGCTGAATACCAGCAGAAACTTCGTTGTTTTCTACATTGATTTTTGATTGTTTTTTACGGGATCGGTTTCTGGAGTTTGGAAATTGGGAACTGAAACTATAAAGACATTGATTTTCTAGCTATGGACGCTGATTCGAGGAGCGTTCGTCTTTCCTCAACCTCTAAGCGATATCAATCAGCTCTCCATTCGCGATCCGGTGAGACTTTTACATTTCGAAGACATTTGTTTTTCTTAGAAATTTTCTGTTTGGCTACTGAAAAAATGATAGGCAACCAAACGAGGTAGGAATTGGAAAAGTTGGGTACTTCCTTTTTTTATTTATTTACTAGGTGGGATATTTAACTTTTTCTCTCTACAATTCGAATTAATAAATCTATACAACTTACTTGATTTCTCTAGGGTGGGCTGTTGAATATGAAATATGAAAGGAGATGTAAATTTGGTGTTTTGGTGTTAATAAAGTTACTTCTTTTCCTTTTTTTTCCCCTTTGGTGGGAGTAATTGTTGACGATCCCTTAATAGGGTGTTGTCGATATTTTAATGAGCAGGAGACAATGTCGTCGACTGGATGCTTGAAAGATGTGACTCGTTCGTTTTCATTTTTTTATATGTATACAAAGATTTCCCTTCAGTAACATGACTGTTCCATAGAATCATACGCTAACTGAGAGTAGTATCTCAACATTATTGTTTTGTCAAATGATGATTTTGATGATGACCCTAAGATAGCACAGTTATAGGTAGAACCGATAAGGGTTCTTTAGATAGTTCCTTTTGTGGTTTGGAAACAATAGATCTTATTTTGGAACTAGAGTTCTTAGATGAAAATAGTTCTGGTATTCCAAATTGAAGATTTTGTGGACGAAATTTTCACCACAATTCACAATTACCAGCGTCTAATCAATATGGCTCTCAAAGACTGAATTTGTTTTGGCCAAACAAAGTTTTACTGAAGAGGGCTGTCGAGATTTCTATCTCCAAAAAATGTTTGCGGGTTCTTCCGTTTACTATTTATGAAGTAGAAGAAACAGTAGAGTGCTTGCAACAATGCCATTTTCATCAGAAAGTTTGCTTTGTTCATCCCTCGCTCCTTCTCCCCATCATTGACATGGAATTTTTTCTTCTACTGGAGCTTATATTGTGATAGTGGAATGAAATTCATTCGAACACTAACACACACAAAAACTATATATAATAGAGAGAGAAAAAACTGTTAGGAAGTGGCAAGTTGGGATTTGTAATTGAAAAGTGACATAGTGTTAATGATGTGATCAAAAGGTTATAACTCAAACTTTGCTTCTATAGCTGAAATAGTAAGGTAAGTAGTGTTTTTAGTTGGCATGAATGGGGTGCATAGGATATTGATACGAGCTAAACTTTCACCCAGCAAGTGCACTAGAATTATAGTATAGCAGTATAGATATCGTTCCCACGAGGATTGATCACTAATACTCAAAAGCACACCTTTAACTACTATACAAGCTGTCGATTATGAAGTTATTGACAAACAATTAATAACTATCCAAAAATACGTGAAAAACTAATTAATTCACTAAAAATATACCAAAGTTCAGCTTTCCCTCACCCCCTCTACCATGAAAAGCTCTAAATATACTTTCTTTACATGAATTTGTGTAGTTTCCTCTAGTAAAGTCAGCCATATTTCAGATTCTAACCAACTATCTAGACGAATTTCTGACATCAAACACCCAATTTTTCAGGTCATGTAATCAATCAAAAACTATCTAGATGCATTAAAAATCAATGAAACTTGTGTAATATTACCACCAAAATTATGTAAGAGTCCAATATTTCAGGTTGTATTAGCAATCCTAGCTATGCTTTATCAAGATCTAATAATCAATTCATCTAAGAATTTTATACATGTATCAATTAAAGGTCCATGTTTCAGGTTGCTTTAATGAATAACTTGCATAAAAATCAAAGAAGCATTAAGAACAGAATAAAGCATAAATTCATGTGTTGAAAAGATAACAATTAAACAACCAAATCATGGTAGAATAGGGTTCGGTTCAGCCTCCCTTTGGCACTAAAAAGAAATTAAGCTAACATGTTTGTAAGCAAAAGCACAACTGGTAATAAATTCAGAAAAGACATGATGGAAATAATATAACGAAAAACCCCGACACTAGGATAATCCCCTCTTCCCAGCCTTCTCTCTTGAGTGCAGGTTGTGTAGGTTGTGCTGGGTGTGAAATCTGATATGTGACAGCCCCTTTTATACTGAAAAATTCGTAATATCCTTGTCCTAGTCTGATTAGGAAGGTCTTTTCTTGATTTAGAAGACTTTTATATGCCTATTTTGGAGTCCTTTTGCATATATAATTAGTATCTGACCATATCTCTTCAACCCTTCCTATTTTAGCTCCAAAATTCCTAAATTCCAACAAGACTTATGCAAAATAACATAGAACTAATTAAACAACAAATTAGAAGTCTAAATTAACAAAATAGGGCACAAAGTTATGCTAGAATAGAGAAAACATACTAAATAGTACTGCAGAATTTTTATGCATCAGATATTGTTTCCTACAACTACTAGTTAATGACACTGACTAATAAATTTTGTGCTAATACATCCAGTGGTATTAGGTACTTGACTTTTGTTATTTTCCAAGAAAGGAAAATGAAACAGAATAAAATAGCTGAAATGAGAATATGATTTTCCTTTTTTCAGTTTTAGACGTTACTCCATTAGACAAGTTTGATATTTCATCGTCAAGATAGTGAAGCATGCAGCTTTCCCAGTGAGGGGGAGAGAGAGAACCTATGCTTTTTTGTCTCACAAGAACTATATGCTTCAATTAACAGCTTAGCACTAATGTAGAATATGGTAAATGAAATAGCATAAACTGTGGATTAAATAATTGACCTTAGAATATCATTCCATGACGTGTTTTTTAATATTTCCTCCACTGATCAGGCTTTAGAAGATTGTGGAGGTAATTATGGATACTCTTCATGACTCATCATAATAATATTTGTAACTGCAGATATGTTTATGGAGTTTGAGGAAATTGATGGAGATGATGACATAAGGGAAGAATTTCCATGCCCATTCTGCTCAGAATATTATGATATTGTTGGCTTGTGCTGCCATATCGATGACGAACATCCTGTGGAGGCAAAAAATGGGGTACTTCTTTTCACATCTTTAATGGCTAACATCTTTCATTACAAATTTTCATCTTCTGTACACCGGGTTTGTGCAGGATTTCTTCACTAATTATTATGTGGTTTAAAACTTTCTGTTTATGTTTAGAATTTCTGAATTAGTCCAAACAATAAAAATGTTCTGAATGTCACTATGATATCTTATCTGAACAATTTCCTGCACGCCAACTTGAAACAGCCATTGCTGGTTAGTATTTACTGATTGCTTCATTGATTATTGTTGATTCACGTTCATGACTGACATTTAACCATATTTGATGTGCTTGATGATTGGGAAAATCATTCTGCTAGGTTATGATTGTCTTTGATGATATGATCCTTGATTATACCTACATCAAGTATAGTTGTCTACATCAGTGATACAGATTGGGTTGATTCCCTACATAAACAGTTTATTGTGTGATATCATCCCTTTAGCTGGTGTTGTGAGTGTCCTCGGATTGAGATAATTTGGATGGTGGCTACCTTTGCCTGGCCTCATTTTATATTTGTGGAACTGGAATTAGTTCCTTCGGTAAAGGAATTTGATTTAATGAGCTCTGAATTTATATGATGGAGATTTTTTTTTATATGTAAAATGATAAAAAAACTAATTTGAAGGGTTGTCCTGTCCATGATTTATCCTCTTTGTTTACAGATTTGCCCAGTTTGTGCAGTGAGGGTGGGGGTTGATATGGTTGCGCACATAACTCTACAACATGGGAACATATTTAAGATATCCTTTCCTCTAGTTAATATGGGCTCCAATTCCAGGAATTTCCTTGTGGATTTGCCAATAGTTACGTAACTTTATTGCTAAAAAGAGGAGAAACTGTTTGTATTTTCCAGTGAATTTTGCAACTAGTTTTTCTTGTAATACACGTCATACATGATGTGCACCTTTATCAGGGTATTTAATAAATTAAGACCATTTTTGTTGCTATTCTTGGATTACCTGTTAAATAAATGAAAATCTGAATCATAGGCAGTGAAGTGTTGTTAAAATAAGGACCCCCAGTTTAACTTCTCGTTGCCTTTGGCATAAGAATTGCATAGACCTTTTGCACCCCTTTCACAATGATTCTCATTTTATGATTGTAGGAAGTCTTGAACCAGATGGTTGTTTATTGAGTTTGAACTTTTTTAATGGTTTGATATTCGTGTAAACATGCTAATAATTAAGCATTCATTATTGGTTTCCTTTTCCAAACTTTTCAACTAAATTACTGGTATCTGAATACAGTTGTCTTTCAGTTCAGGGTTTTTTGCAATGCTTCACTACGGCCTTAATGTCATTAGTTCCTTAACAATTGCATACTTGCAGCATAAGAGAAAATCACGTAGAGGTGGACCTCATTCAACACTTTCTTTGTTGAGGAAAGAATTGCGAGAAGGAAATCTACAATCACTGTTTGGGGGTTCGTCGTATATAATTTCCTCGTCGAATGCAGCACCAGATCCATTGTTGTCTTCATTCTTTTTGCCTATGGCTGATGATTTTGCTAGTGGACTGCCTTCTTTTAAAACCGAAACAACCTCAGAAAAGAAAGCTTCAGATGAAAATGTTGCAGTACGGTATGTTTCTTTTTCTTTTTTACATATTTTGCATGGTGATGCATGGTCCTGGAACAACAGAATCAACATCAACCGGCATACTTCCATTGATAAGTGTCAAAGTAAGGGAGATATCATGATTATTCCCATGATTTTGATTTTGAAGGGCCGACGAGTTGATAATTTCAATAAAATTTATTGTTCTGTACATGGATAAGACAACAAATTAAGTTGTGTAGGAAGATTGTTTGTGCTATTCCTTCCCCTGACCATGTAGCCTAAACTTTCGATGCTTCTATGATACCTTTCATGACAATTCTTATGTTATCGCTCATTGGTTACAAAAATATGAAGTTTGGTGATTCAGTTTTAAGTGCACAGTAGTCTTTAGAGCCGTCTTACGGTCACATGCATGCATACTCATGGAAATCAAGTTTGTTAAGGGACCTATGTCCATGTAAAGACCTCAGTAAATTAGAAATTAGAGGGAAGGATGTCTCAGTTGATACATTTTCTGGATTGATGAGTTCAATTCATTAACTGAAAGATTTTGTTAACACAGTTCAAAGGGTTACCTTACAAAGAGATAGATGGGATGTACGTTGAAACTTATGTAGGAGTGAGGATATAAGATGCATAGTAAAACTTCACTAGGAGGATATTTAGATAAATCTCTTTTTCTTCTAAATTGATGGAATTCCTTCTTTTGTTGGTGATGTAGACCTAGTTTTTGTTGCAGTTAGTTGGAATATGGTATACAATTAGCCAACCTCTCTGAAAATGTTCTTCCGTATCCATTGCTTTTAATTTTTATTTTTGTGGACAGAAATGTGAATTCATCACCACCCTTATCTATTAAGGACCAGAAAGAGAAAGCGAAAAGGAGTGAGTTTGTCCAAGGCCTCTTATTGTCCACCATTCTTGACGATATTTTATGAAGTTGATCCATGCAGGTTACTGCAGGACTGGATGCGAAAATTGCAACTAGAAGCACCGTCATATATAGTCCATTAGTAGATAATATCCCTTATGTATTAAATGCAGAGTGTTGAATAAAGTGTAGGAACTGACTGTAAGTTATGTCGCCTCTGTACTTCAGTTGATGGACCTGACAAGCTTTTTCTTTCAGGTCATATTTAAATGAGAAAAGAAAATAATTTTTTCGTAGAACGACTCTCGTTTTGCCATGATTTATTCTGTTGGCATTAATGTGTTCCATCTAGTGGTAATGTAATTAGATTTGTCCTCAATTCCTGATTTGAAATATATGTATATTTTAATATAGCTAAATCTTATAATTCTGGTTGGAGTTTGGCCACCGTGGAGTTCATTTCAATTGCGTAGCAGCCTTGACTGAGTTGGATTGTTTTTCCAGTTCAAGATAATGTTGGTCATTACAATCTGAGTTATCCCATCATTTCCTCTCTCAGCAGGTAAGGTGCTCTTGGATCAACTTGCATATATTCTAATTAGTTTGCTTCCACTGTTGCCCATGAATGCTATTGGGGGATAAACGGCAGAACTGCAATGGTTGTTTTGTTTTTTCTTTTGGCTACTTGAGACTGGGAATGATGGCGACGCTACTTAAGTAAGTTTTTCAGTGGGGATGATTAAGGGGCTGTTGGAGATGCATGATTAGGTCCATTAGAGGAGGAAAAGTTACATGGTGATGGTACATTAAAACACCAAAATTTTAAGTTATAAATAATTATAAGCAATTTCTAAACGTTTGCTAGGGGTTTACATGAAAGTTGGAGAATATAGCGAGTCGTGTTTACGTATAAACGACTGCCACCTGTCATCATTGGACAAAAAGCTAAATTAGGTCAAATGGGTTTTTTGGATTACATTAAAAAAAGGACTAAATAAGCAAGAATTAGGGTGAAAAGGATTATTTAAACAATTAATTATAATAAAATTTCAAATTATATTCAATTTGAACTTTAAAAAGTAATGCTAAAATGTTCAAATTTTTAGTTTATTGCAAAAATAGTTAGACGTATGTAGCAAATTAAATCAATTTTTTTTGCTTCTTGTGTTAGACGTGTCCTTTTTTTTCAACTCATTTTTTTTAAATCAGTTAAATTGAAAAAAGAGCATTAAAAGCCTATCCCCATTTATGCCTATTTTCTTTTGTTCTTAACAATACAAAACTTTAATGTAAAAAAAAAAACAATACAAAACTTTCATGCATAGTTTCCATCGTGTGTAGAGTGTCACCATCTTTAAAGTCGACCTTCATAAAGCTTACGATCGACTGGACTGGGGTTTTCTCCGGCAGACTCTTCTGGATTTTGGTTTCCCGCAGTCCATAGTCTCCCTCATCATGTCTTGTGTGTCTACTACCCGGCCATCGATCCTCTGGAATGGTTCTCGCTTACCCGATTTTGCTCCGAGCCGTGGTCTTCGCCAAGGGGATCCCTTATCCCCCTATTTGTTTGTTCTTTGCATGGAGAAGCTCTCCCTGCTCATCTCCTTGCGAGTTCGGGGCAAGCAATGGCCGACTATTAAAGTTACAGGTAATGGTCCCTTTATCTCTCATCTGTTATTTGCTGATGATGTTCTCTTATTTTCGCAGGCTTCTGTTTCTGGTTGTCGGGCGATTGTGGATACTCTTCATCAGTTCTGCGCCTGCTCGGGTATGGTTGTTAATGAGCGGAAATCCAGGGTCTTTATCTCTCCGCGCGTTAATCGTCAACATAACTCTCGGTTGCGTTCCCTGTTCCGCATGACCTTCACGCCGGATTTTGGTTCCTACCTAGGGGTCCCCACCTCTGGCACTAATCGAAAGGCTGATTTTAAGGGGGTGGTGGATCGGATCAGTACTCGGTTGCAGGGATGGAAAGCGAAACTCCTGACCAGGGCTGGGCGGGTGACTTTGGTGCAATCCACCCTAGCCTTGATCCCTCTCTATTTGATGCAGACAACCTGGTTCCCTGTGGGGGTTTGTGAGGTTCTGGATAAGTGTTGTCGGGAGTTTTTATGGCGAAATGCATCGGGTTCGGGTATTCACTTGTTACGCTGGGACGTTGTTTGTAGCCCTAAAAGCCAGGGAGGGCTTGGCCTCCGTCAAACTCGTGATAATAATATAGCCCTACTGGGCAAACTTGTCTGGGAGTTGTCTCAGCCTCCTCGGAAGCTCTGGATTGTCGTGCTCTGAGCTAAATATCTTCGGACCTCCAATCT
The DNA here is from genome assembly GCA_026284645.1 of Erythroxylum acuminatum. NCBI lineage: Eukaryota > Viridiplantae > Streptophyta > Magnoliopsida > Malpighiales > Erythroxylaceae > Erythroxylum > Erythroxylum acuminatum. The sequence goes on from JANKOD010000007.1 coordinate 4,290,092, forward strand.
GCTAGAGTGCCAGGCCCCACCCTCGGCTTCATTGGGTAAGAAGGCCATCTGTAAAGCTATGCCTTATCTTCGGGATGGCTTTTGTTGGTGTGTGGGTTCTGGGGACACCATCTCTCTTTGGGATGATCGCTGGGTTGGTGCCGCCCCTCTTCACCTTCAGATCCCCCATGTAGCTAGCGCTGATGAAGGCCTGCGGGTGAGGGACATTCTTTCGGCGTGTCACCGGTGGGACCTCTCGCGGCTACTTACGCGGCTCGCGCCAGCTGTCTACCAATCCATCGTAGCCATCCCTGTCTCCTCCAATTGGCTTGTTGCGGATGCTTTAATTTGGGGGGAATCGCCGAATGGCCACTATACCGTGCGGTCTGTTTATGAATTTTTAACAAGTGTCCCCAGCCCTCCTGATCCCCGAGTGAACTGGTCTCGGGTATGGAAGCTTCCCCTCCCCCAAAAGTTTCGATTCTTTCTCTGGCAACTGTGTTGGTCCCGGCTACCTACTAATGAGCTCCGCTTCACGAGGGGGTTTGACGTCGGACCCTTTTTGTCCGCGGTGTGGGCAAGCTTGGGAGTCCCAATTGCACGCCTTGAGGGATTGCATGTGGGCTAAGACGGTGTGGTTATCTACCCTTGGGCAGCCTGACGCCTCCTTTTTCCGTCTGCCTTTTGTCGATTGGCTGGCTTACTATGTTCTGGACTCTTCTCGCCCAGCTCCGCTAGTGCTCCAGTTTGCCCTTGTGGCTTGGATCATTTGGAATGCCCGGAACAAGGAGCTTTTCCAGCAAGTGATTCTGTCCACCGGTAGTCAAACTCGTTGGTTCCTTCGTCTCTATGATGACTGTACCTGTTCTCTATCTCAGGCCACCACTCGTCTCGTTCCCCGTTGGGTCGCCTGGAAGGCGCCTCTCCCTGGTTTTGTCAAGCTCAATGTGGATGGTAGCTCGGCGGGTAACCCGGGTCCGGCGGGCTTCGGTGGCCTCTTATGTGACGAGAAGGGGACCTGGCTTACGGGCTTCTCGGGTTTCCTGGGGCATTCCTCAAGTTTGCTAGCGGAGCTCAGGGCGATTCAACAGGGTTTGGTTGTTGCTTGGCATCATGGGTACCGCTCATTGATTGTTGAATCGGATTCCCAAGAGGCTATCGATCTCGTCATTGGGACCTGTCAGCCTTCTCACCCTTTCTTTTCGGTGATTGAGGATGTCCAGGGATTACTGCAGCGGGCTTGGACATGCTCCCTTTCTCACACTTTTCGCGAGGGTAATAATTGTGCTGATCATTTGGCTCGATATGGAGCGTCTCACCGCCAACGCTGGTCTCTTTGGGAGGTTCCTTTCCCTGGGCTTCGGCAATTGTTGTTGAATGATGGTAATTCCGTAGCAAGCCCCCGTCTCTAGTTTTGGGTTTTCCCTTTCACCCAAAAAAAAAAGTATCGCTATTGTCTTTTGTAGTACGATTAGGAGTGTCTATCGCTTGTGATTAGGAGTTTCGCTATCGCACTTTTTTGGGAGGTGAGTTCATCTAACCCTAAATGCTTAAGAATTAATTCAGGGTTGTTAAGTTTGGTTATTTGATCTTCTATAGATATTCTCATTCTTCTATTCAATTTCATAAAACTCCAATTCTTTTCAATAACCTATTTTGCTTCCTTCCTTTCGAATCGTCAATAATAAAGGTAGAGGCAGAAGATCAAATTCTTTCTAATAATTTAGTGTGTTGTTGAATTTGGTTATTTGTTTCGCCTGCTTCCAAATCATTTTTCAATTCTTTTGTTCTTAAAGGCATGTCATCTTCTATTGATTCAATTTACTTAATTATGTGTTCTGTTGTTGAATTTGGTTATTTGTGTTATGTTTTTCTTTTGTTCAGTTTTGTTATTGGATGTGGTTAGTTAATTATGTCTTGATTTATTGTGCTTATTATTTTCCATAAACATCTTTTTAGAATTCTTAAACCTCTCTATTTTAACTCTCCTTGTATGCATGCAAAGGCATCATAAACCTCCACAACATAACTCTTCCTCTTGTTGACTGGTAATAAATTGTCAAATAGAGCATTCAAATACACTTTTCATATGAAGATGATAAAATGGTCTTCCAAATCTCCCTTCGTAATTTGGTTTATAGAATATGGAAAGAATGTAGCAACATAATATTCTCAAATTAGGATGTAGGTTTTTATCTATATAATTAATCAAGGTTGCAATTTATTCTGAGTATATATTGGAGACTATCTTTCATCTTTAGACAACTCTAGACCCTTAACATACAAGGCAATATGCGCACATCTTGTGAGGCAATTGGTGGGTTTACATTCAGTTTTTAATTGAATTTCTCAATACATCTAGTTTCCATTATATATTACTCTATGGTTTACCATTTTAAAGGATGCTTTATAATTTTTTTCAATGATGGTTATTAATTCCTTTTAAAAAAACATAATGCTTCTATTATTCTCACTGCTCCAACCAGGCCTTCAATTTTCCTTATTAATGCTTCTAGTTGAGTTTTTATGATTAGTTTATGTGCCTTTTCCCTACTTGATTTCCAATTATAGTTGCAAACTGTAGTAAGCGAACAAATGAGTTAAGATGACAGGGATTTCAATTACTTATCTATTAATTACATATTTTATTAATCTCTATATTAAATTATAGGATTTTGTTACTTTCTATATCAAAGTATATAATCTATTTCAGTTTGATTTTCTTTTTGTTTCACACATTGAGGACTTGTTTTATAAATAAGTTGTGGCAATAAAATCCTTAGAAAGAGCATGTTATGGATTTAGTTTGATGAGGTGCTTACAATTTTGATTTGTTGGAAACTAATAGTAAAATTCTTTGTAATGCAGATGCTAGTAAATTTTAAGTTTCATTATGGTGGGGTATTGGAAAGAAATTGGCAAGATCAAGCAGAAGAGGGATATTGGTGTTGATGAACTTAATATGTTAGTACTAAAAGGAGTATCGTAAGATAAAGGGCATAGAGTTGTATCTATATTTTACAAATTCCTAGAAGAGTCAATAAGATGCTCGAAAGAGTTGAGTTTACAACCTGATAAGGTCATGTTGTCAATGCTTTAATGCATGGAAAAATTGAAGAACTATAATGTTGAAATCTATTATGAGCATGGTTATAATAATCTTGCAGGTGATGGTGAAGAAAATGATTATGATATTGACAATGAAGAGGGTTTGTTCCAAGTTTAGGTAGAACGAGATGATGAAGATTTTGTTATCGAGATGGCTGAATCTGAAAATGATGTAGGTGATGATGAAATTTGTGCTACTAATGATGAAGAATATGTTAATGCAAAAGCTAATGAGAAGAAATATGCGAAGAAGGTAGGTAGTGGGTTTGAATATGTTGGTGCTATCTATAAGGTGGGAAGTAGTGGAAAATGTAGTAATGAAGAGCAAAATTATTCAAACAATTCATAAAGAGAGGTAGAAAGTTGACAGGGTTAATGTAGTGAGTATGAGGACAATGATGCTGAAGTTTAATCACCAAGATGCAGTGATGATGGTGGGTGTGAGGCCTCTGATAGAAGGAAGAAATATGTTATTTTTAATCCAAAAGTGGACATGAAAGGTTTTTAGTTTGAAGTTGACATGAAGTTTAAGGATGAGGTTCAGTTTAGAGAGGCAATAAAAATTATACAATTACAAATAGATATGATGTTTTAATGACGACATTTGGTGTGACAATAGAAGTTATTTGTGATCCAAATTGTCCTTTTAGGGTTTATGCTAGTTAGATTGGAAATGAACAAACCTTTGTAGTAAAGATATTAGAAAACAAGCATACCTACAAGAAAGTGAAAAGAAACAAGCAAGCTAGTAAGAAGTAGATAACAAATCAAGTCTTACATAAGTTTACGAGGAATTGGCCAATTAGCAAGATGATAGATGATCTTCATGTGCCAATGTCAACTAGATCCTAAACTTGTTGGGCTTAGCAAACTTTTTCTAGCACCTCCCAGTAGATGAATCTACTCGTGCTGAATTTTCTGTTCTTTAGCCACTGGTACTATTCCTCTTAGGCCCCAATATTGAGCAGTAACATCCGCGGCGGCTCTAGGGCTAGGCTATAGTGGAAGATCCTTCTCCTTGTTGTCTCTTTCTAGGGGTCTCCCTTTGACGCCATGATCTTGTCATTGTGCCTGCAACTTTGAATAAGTGTGAGAAGATTGACAGATAATTTGCGAAAATATGCTTTTCCCCACACTTAAAATTGATTATGCTCAATAAAATATTAACTGTGAAAACAAACTAACAATAAAAAACTAACATATAGAAATGATTAATAAATTAACACACATAAATAAAGAAATAAATAAACAATTAAACAAATTTAATTAGAAAATCAACTAACAAACTAATTCATCTCAACAATAAAATTAGAAATCTTTTAATTAATAAATTCAACCAACGTAATTGTTAAACTACCATTTTAACCCTAAATTTGAAATAAAAACAAAACCAAAATTTACGATTACACAAAATTTACGAAATTAATAGTAAATTCATGAAATTAAACACAAGCCCAATATTAATTACCATAAAAAACTAATTAACCTAATTAAATGCAAAATATCACAATTAAACAATTAGTGAGCAAAAATCGCAAGTTTAAGCAATTAAAGTTAAAATTTCACCCAAGTTTCATGCAATTAGTCAAACTAAATCATAAAATCAATTGGCCAATGATTAAATCCAATTATTAAATCATAATTAAGCATGAAACCACACAAATTCTCTAAAAATCCCTAAATCATAAACTCGGCATTTTTTATTGAACAATCCTCAAATCATGCATAAACAAGTGAAAACAACCAGAAAACTTACTTGGGTGTCACTAATTTGGCACTTTGGGACCAAAGAAATGGAGGGAGACAATGGGTTTGAGAGAGGGAAGAGAGAAAATAATACAAACGAAGGAGTTAGGGTATTTTAACATGTATTGCGGACTTACATGATTTCATATATGGTTGTGTATCAAACTATATATATCACCGAATCACAGTTTTTTGCAAATTTACACAGTTTGATACATAGGCATTATCAAAATGTGTAAAACTTCACTATCATGTTTAAAGGGCGTGTAAGTCTCTGTTAACATATGCAACTTTAAAATTAGATGCTAAAATGTAACAGTTTTTGCACTAGATATTTTAATACATAGACACGCATACCTTACACATCAATTACAAACATTCTCATCATTGGAAAGTTTGATTCTCTATCCTAAAACAATTAAAAACTCAATTAAAATCCTACGCTAATATGAAATCAAGAATAAGAAAATATGAGATCGAACTAATTCATTGGTTGGCTCCTATATAGAGCTTGTTTAACGTCGCTAGCTCGACATACCCCACACTTTTACTTACCATCCTAGTTTTATGATTAGTGGATTGCTTCCACCAGTTTCTTTATATAATGGTTTAGTAGCCTGTAAGTAAGCCACTTGTTGCAAGATAATAATAAGAGCATAATTTATCAAATTAATAAATCCTAGAGATTGCTTTGATGCTCTTTTTAGTGACAAACTGTTAATAAAATAGGGGATAATGAAACTCCCTGAGTCTTTTGTTGGAGTGAGCAGTTTGTCTTGGAGGGACTAGGAACCCTCTGTACTTAAAGTGACTACCAATGATTCATCGGTAGTTTCCTTATATGGTTCCTTAACTAGTTCTTCCTCAACTAGCTTTGTCCACTTTTCTTTTTCCTCTTCTTCCAAGACAAAGGTTTCTAGATTAGCTTCTTGCTCAATTATTTTTTTCCACATCTCTACTTGCTCTTCTTGAATCTAGACTTCCTCTTCTTCTTTGTTTGTTGCCTCTATCATATCTTCGTCCTTCTCTACAATAGCAGGAATTGCCTCCTATTCTTTTTGAAATGTTACTTGATCCATGAAGCCAACCTTTGTCTTTTCTGCACTTTACTATTTTAATAGGATCAAATAGTATTGTGTTTTATGCTCAAGATGTTCAAGTTAAGAAAATTGTTCTTTGAATTTGTGTTGGCTAGATTTAAGTTCAATAAGGAATTCCATTATTTTATTTTTAATGCTTTCTTCTTCTTTTTTCTTGTTTTAGGAGCTCATTTAAGTTTGACAAGGGTGATTGACTCGAGATTGATTCTTGAATAAAACTAGCCATAATATCTTCTCGAGTTGGCTTCTTAATTTAAGGTGGTTGGTACTGTAAATATTCAGCTAGATTGTAATCATTCGATCCATAAGTATAAGAGTTGCTCCATTTTGAATTGTAACTATTCCTGTATAATGCACCTTGAGATTTGACAGCGCATATCAAGTGCACTGTAAAATTTATCTAACTTTGCACACTAAAATTTTGTAAATGTGGTGAGTGGGCATCATATCCATAGGGAATGTTTGATTAATTTTCACAGTAAAAATAATTGATGTTAAGGAAATAAAGTGGGGCTTTTGAGTTGATGCAATCGAGAAAACAAAATAAAATAAAACTAATGCAAGCAAATTATAGAAAATAGTCAAAAGCAATAAAAGTGTTGAATATGTGTAAAATGTGGTTCTAGTATCAATCTCAGCCTACACATGACTAAACACATTTTATCGTTATAATGCTTTTGCGCATCTCCAAGGACTATTGATCATGGATTAACACAAGTTCTGCTAATCCTGTTTTTTCTTAGGTCATGTTTAATTAAAAAAACTTGTTAATTAAACCTAACTATCGAATAACTTAAAACACAAATAATTAACAAAATAACACAATTTAAACCTAAACACATACCAAGTGATCGAATTAACGACTAAACACATATTAAACTATGTCCTAAAATACGATGCAATTTACACTTATCACATCTCCACAATTAAACGTTTGCTTGTCCTCAAGTAAACAAAACAACAAACAACACAAAATCACATATAATACAATGCAACAATGAGACAATGGATTCAACTTCATGAAAAAAATTTCTTCTAAACACAATCATTCAAGTTATTCCAAATCATTAACACGTAAAATCCACGTCTAGGAGCTCTAGACTAAATATACATATTAATCAAAACCCAAATGTCAAGTTTATTCACCCTTTTCAATTGTATACACACATTAACAATTATTTGGTCATTCAAACTTTGTAACTAATTCTAAGTACATTTTCATGAAAAGTTAAGCTGCTTACAACTTCAGTAAGTTTTTATTAGAAAACATTCTTTTTTGTTGTTTTTTATGGACATAGACCTAGTCTTTTTACACAGAGGCAAACTTTAGTGATGAATGTCGATCCAGTTACTCGACTAAGTCATGTTTTTATTAAGTTGCTTAGTTGGAACGTCATTATAGCCTTTTGACACGAAGGCACATATTTGTGATGCATGTCGATCCGATTACTCGGCTACATCATGTTCTCAAATGGCTACTAGCTCTATTCATAACCTGAAAGCCAGCGGAAAAGTTATTTATTTAAAATTTACAAACATACACATTTTTTTTAATGCCCACCTTATTGCTCTAGCTTTTGTTTTCATGAAAAAAATATTAGCTAAGCTTCTTAGTCAAAAGACCTAAAATTATGAATGAATGTGACAAATTATAGGATGATAAACTAGCACTAAATCCTAATTAACTTGCATATTTTAGCCAAAGAACCCAAATCACTAATTTCGCAAGCTAACGTCTCTTCACAACCTAATAGATTATGTTCAAAATTAAATCAATTTCATTCCATCTAAGCCATCGATACATTGACGCAATTCATAATATGTAACCTAAATACACTAACATAACAATATACAAAATTCACATTCAAAGCAAAACACACTATTGTCCCCACACTTGAACAACACATTGTCCTCAAAGTAAGAAGGTGACAAACAAACACACATGGAAGGAAGTAACATAAAATAAATAAAGACTAAAACTAAAGTTAAAAGAAAAGGGTTAGAAACATCACCGTAAGGTTAGAGGCCGGGATGGTGTCAGAGGTGGCAGTTGTAAGCCTTGAGCCTCAAAGATTCGATGAATTTGGCATATATCTCGGCTCTGATGTTGTTGTGTGCGGGCCATCTCCTTCGTCCTTCTAGATTTTTTTGTAAGTGTGTCAGTAATTGGTTTGGTGCTAGCGGAGATTATGTCGAGCACTTTCTTCCAACTAGGTTCTTCTATGTCTTCTTCCTCTTCGGATTTATCGCTAGTCGAGTCCTCTTTTACCAGTTGAGGTGGCACTGCGCTAAAACTCGCTTGACTGGCATTGATCTTCACATGAGTTTTTTGGCTAATGTCCTGGAGTTCCATGTTATGGGATTTTAGGATTTCAGCAAGCCACAATTGATGGTGATTTAGAAAATCAGGGAGGTAGACGGTTAGAGCACTACAATCCAAACCATATTACTCAGTAATGGTGGAAACCAAGTAACCCATACCCAAATTGTTGCTCCTCTTACATAGAGTTGCAATAATAGCATTCACAACATGTGTTGAGGTGCACACTGAGATGTCGTGATCTATATGCCATAACAGAAAAAGTTCCTTCATTGAGCACTTGTTGGTTTTTGATTTGTCAAAAACCATTTGACACGTGAATTTATGTAACAACAAGTGCTCGTGGCTTCGTATAATGTTGTTATGGGCATTCTTAGCATCGAACTGCTCCAACTCAGTAAGCTCATTCCAATAGCAGGAAGCACGAAAGTCATCATGCTAATCAACAATGGAATATTCAGGGAAACCGTAAACATCACACATAATTTCAATGTTTAGCTCACAAGGTTGTCCCCGTAACCTAAACCACATTTCCTTAGGGTTACTGGGTTCGAACTAAAGGGAAGTAAAGAATTCGAGGGTGGGCTCCTGATAGATAGGATATTGGAAGTGTATAAACTTGCTCCACTAAATTTTTTATGCTAAATTCTCGACCCTATCTCATAATTCTAGCCTATCAAGCGTAGCAAAATCAAAGTATTTTGAGACTACTATCTATTTAGCACTAAAGATTGGAATTGAATACCTTCCTCCTCTGTGTAGATTAGGAAAGGTGCTCCAAAATCTGCCATCTTGTTCCTTCACCCTTATCCTGAGACTTGATTTCTACCTGATGATTGGTTGCGCTTTGTTGACTGCTTAATGTGTGGCATAATGGACTGCAAGTAGGTGGAAGTTGAAATCAAGTAGAAATTTGGAAGTTAGTTAGAGAGAAGGGAGAGTGTTTGGACATTCTAAACTTAGAGAGATAAAGTTAAAATGAAAGTGAGTGAAAAAATGAAGTAGGAAATGAATATATAAGTGAAGGGTAAAATGGTAAAAATTTCAGTTGAAAATTGTGTGGACAGATTTTCTCTGCCGCAGGCCATGATGATTTCACCATTTTTTTCATACCCCCTGGGATCCTTTCCTAACTTCTTTTAGCACTATCACCTCATTACACTTTTCCTTTCCGATCATCTTTATCAAAATTAATGCCTTACTCTTTTATGATATTTATTTGGAACTAAAGCATCCTAACTACAAAGTTCAAAATATTTCAAAGAAATAATGGGTAATTTAAAACCATGGGTTGCCTCCCATGCAGTGCTACTTTTAACATCATTAGCTTGACACTCTTCTTTACTTAAGGTGGTTTAAGAGAATTCTTCGGTGGTGACTCGATTATCAATCTCATAAAATGCACGTGCACCACTTGGTTGCTTATGCTGCTACTTTCTTTTTCCCGATTCTTTCTTCTCCTTCTCTTGAGAGGTTTATCCTTTTCCAGAGAACATTTTTTGATTATCATTCTTCTCTTTTTCTCCACCAAGATTTGTTCCCTTCACTTTGGCCATGGGTTGGAGAGGAATTTTTTCATTCTTGGTTATAGTGAAAGATACATGTTCCTCTCCTACCATTAGAGTTAGCTCACCCCCATCTACATTAATAATTGATTTGGCAGTGGCAAAAAATGGCTGTCTGAGGATAATTGGGGTTTCCGCATCTTCTTCTATGTCTAATATGAAAAAATTCGTGGGGAAGGTGAAATTTTCCATTTGAACATGCACATCATGTATGATACCCTTCGGATGATGAACTAACTTATTTGTCATCTTTACTAGTATTTTGGTGGGGACTATCTGATCGAATCCTAGCTTCTGATATAAGGAATACAATATCATGTTTATGCTGGCTCCCAAATTGACGAAGGCTCTCTCTATTTTGGCACCCTTAATACTATAGGGGATATAAAAATCCCCTGGATCCTCTTTCCTTGGTGGTATCATCAATTTCTTTTCTTCCTCCAATTATTTTCAGCCTTGCCCTTTATTAATTCCATTAGTGTAAGCTGTGCTTCCAGTTGCTCGATCACGTCTACCACTTCATTCAGTTCAGCTTCCTTTAATTTCCTTACGGCTTTGATCGAGAATGGAATCGGGGGTTGGTACTTCTTTCTCTCAGGAAAATTATACCTTGCCAACATAGAGCCTTCCTTATTCTCTTGCACCTCTACCTTCCCCTTGTCCCTAAATGGATTTGACTTTCGTTGTTTTAAAATAAGGTAGGGGTTTCTATGTTGATGCTTCTGGGTTGTTTGTAATTCTTTTTCACTTCTAAAAACTTTCTTATCAACCTTATTCTTGTCCTTACCTTCATTGTCTTCAGTTTGGTGTGATTCCTCCTTAGTTGCTTGTGTAACGGTTATGATTCGTTTTATGTTGGACTCGGTGTTACTTAGAAGGGTTCCTACATTTCGGGTCGCTATTTCTTCTACCAATTGACCTATTTAGACCTCTATGTTAGGTATCAAAGAGGCGTAATTCTTTATCACTTGCTCAAACTTACCTTCCAGCCTCTTACATGCATCCTCCATACCTCTAGTTTTATCTAAAATTTTGTCCAATTTGGATTCTATTGAACTCGATTTATCTTGCTGGAAACCTGTTGTTCCTTGCGATCTGAACTATCCTCCAGCGTTATTTGACAAAGAAAAGTTTGGGTAATTTTTCCACCCAGGGTTGTATGTGATAGAGTAGGGATTGTTTCCCCCTCCTCGACCGTATTGGGTTCCCATATAGTTTACTTGCTCTGATCCATTATCCTTCATCAAGAAGCAATCGACTGTATCATGATCCATCAGCCTACAGAGCTCACACATCAGTTGAACAACTTTTATTGTATTTGATGATAAAGCCTTCATATTGTTTAGCTGTCGAGTTAAATTATCAATTTTAGCCTGCATTTCTATCATTTGATCGACAGCTACAACTCCTTTTTGCTCATAGAGATTTGCAGGTTATCTACTCCGCTCGTTCGTCCATAAACATCTATTACTCGCCATTTCTTCTAACAACTCTTCTGCTTCATCTACCGTCTTCCTTATAAGTGATCCTCCTGAAGCCACATCAATTGTGCCTCTTATATGTGGGGTTATTCCGTTATATAATGTTTACAAAAGAAATTCTTTAAGTAGGTTATGGTGTGGACATTATTTTTTGCCAATCTTTGTATCATTCCCACGCTTCATAAATCAATTCCCCATCACCCTGCTGAAAGTTTGTAATCTCTTTGATAATCTTTGTATTCTTGGTAAGGGAAAAGTACTTATCTAAGAAGGCATAAACTAATTGGTCCCATATGGTGACATTATTCGGGATGCGGGAATGGTACCAATCTTTTTCTCTATCCCTTAAGGTAAAAGGGAAGTGTCTAATTCTTAGAGCATCTTTCGACATCTGATGATAACGGAAGGTATCACAGATTTCAAGGAAATTGATAATATGTGCATTCGGGTCTTCATTCGTTAATCCTTAAAATTGCACATTTTGTTGAAGCGTGATTAGGAAAGCTGGTTGATTTCAAAGGAAGCTACTTGCACAGGTGACCTAGCTACACCTTGATTGACTGCATTGAAGCCCGGTCTCATGAAGTCCGTAAGGGTTCTCGGTTGATACCCTTGGTTTGCTCCTTGATCCAACTCTTCTTGAAACTCCTCAGCCATTGTTACTTTTGCGGTTTCTTCTTCTTCTTCTTCACGCTAAGCTCTTCTAATTAAATGTTCTAAACGAGTGATGTCAAGCTTTACAGTTTTAGCCATATAACTCGAACTCCTTGTAACTCTTATGTTTATACAAGGGCATATACACACATGGAAAGAATGAGAAGAATAGAAAAACTTAATGTTAACTAAAACGCCTTAGACTAAGAGAACTAAACTAATCTTCACCTTCCTCGGTAATGACACCAAAAACTTGATCATGTCATTCATGTTTTAAAATTTATAAGCCCTCAAATACTGCAAGTACATAGGTCCCGACTGTAGTATAAAAGGTGTCGATCTTACGAGGAGGGGCAGTAATCTAATCCTAAACTCTAAGGCTAAAAAGATATGAAACTCAAAATAAATAATGCAACAGAAAGTAATCATGAGAATTGATTTCGACCACTTAAACTAGAAGTTAAACACAAAAATATTAATGAGCGAGCAATACGCAATCATAATAGAGATCAACCTAAGGAATTTACCAATTTATGAGAAAGGGGATTTTACTTATTATTATTGCTAACCTAGCCGATTATGTGTCAATGGAGTGTCGATTCCAGACTATCTTAGGGCTAATTACTATCTCTCAAGTTATAACCATTAAACCCTAAATTATAAACCCTAATCAGATTATAGAATTTGCAATCTCTTAATTAACAAATTATCCAAAACCCTAATTAGATCTGAAGTACTCTAATAAACTATCGGAGCATCACACGGGATCTCTCTTCGTACAATTACCAACATGATTTGTCACAGTTTCTATTAAATTGCCTAACTCTCATTAATCCGATTTAATCATTTTTCATTCATTTCACCCTCTCATTTTGTTATCAAATTATGCTAGAATGCTCATCTAATAAACATTATCGACTAAATTGTCATTAAATCAAAATTAAATCCCAAAGGAGACTTTAGAACATCATCAATATTCCAAACCCTATCATCATACTATCCATCTCAATTCTATACATAAATAAAATCGAAACAAAAAGGAAATAATGAATTATAATAGACAACGGAAGACAGCGACGTCGGGAAATCTCCTAATCCGGGAAGCACGTTGAGTCAGCTTTGTCTTCCTTTTCCTTCCTCTTCTTTCTCTCTATCGGTATTCTCTCTTAGGGTTTCAAAAAGTGGCTGCACGAAAAGCTCCCTTTCCTTTGCCTTTTTATGTTCTTTTTATACTCTTTTATGTTTTAGGTAACCCTAGGGTTTTTCTGAGGTCCGAAGGGTCCAAAAAATCCCTCAAAATATAAAGTTCATGAGCGTCTAACAGGCTACGATCGTGGCCCTACAGCCTAGGATTGTGGAACACATCTGAGCTTTCTGTCATAATAGTGGCATAGAGGCCACGATTGTGGGCCATTCCCTGAGCCATGATCATGGGCCAAACCTGGAGTTTCTGTCACGATTGTGGGCTTGTATTGTGGCCCGAATTCCATCCGAAACTCCTCCGCTCTTCTATATTGACCTTGAAACACTAGCAAACACGTCAAGGTACCTCAAAAACATAATATTTAAGCTTAAAGACTTGTACTAAACCATAAAACATGTAAAACACAAATAAATCACAAACTAACACAATTTTAACCTAAACATATAGCAAGTGATCAAATTAACGACTAAACACATTAAACTATGACCTAAAACATGATGTAATTTACACTTTTCATACGACAATACAACAGTAACTCGTGGTCGTGAGCTTAATGAAGCCAATCACGGCCACGAGTCAACCATGCACACCCATGACTATTAGACAACTGTCTCAAACCCAAGTTTTCTCTATAAATATAACATGTTATGACGGAAAAAGACATCAATCATTTTAGGGAATAGAGAGGTCTTAGTTTTGAGATGAAGAGGGGCGACTATAAAGACAAGTTTTAATTTATTTTAAAAATACTGCAAGCGCATGGGTCACGAGTGTAGTATAAAAGGTGTTGATCCCTCGAGGAGTTGGTGAACTAATCAAATTCTAAGTTGTCTAAGGCTTAAAGGATAATTAAAATGAAAAAAAAGTAAACAAAAAAGTAAATACATGAATACCAAATGATAAAAACAAGAATTCTATATTAAGTAAGGAAATTAAATTGAGCACCACCAATTTGACAATTGAAAATAAACCAAGATGAATTGACCGATTATGAAGGAGGGGGATTTATCCTATCATTAACGCTAATCTAGTTACTTATGTGTTAATATGGTGTTAGTTCTAGACTATCGTGGGGTGGATTACTCTCTCTTGAGTTATAATCACTGAGCCCTAATTGATATCCCTAATTAGGTCCAGTAACTAAAAATTTAATCTCTCAATTAACGATCAGCCTATAACCTAATTAGTTCTTAAGTGTTCTAATGAACAACCGGGTCCTCACAAGAGAACTCTCTCTATACAAATTACTAATTTGATTAATCTCATAGTTTATCGAATCACTTAACTCTCATTAATTCAATCCAATCATTTTTATTTGATTCACCCTCTTAGTTTATTATCGAAACATGCAAGCACTGCAATTAATCACAACACCCAATCAATCAACACTAAAGATAACTAAATTAACATTAAATCAATTCAAAATACATAAAGAGTTTAGAACATCATCCAAAACAAATCCAACATCATCATCACTTTCATCGTAAACATTCAAAGAAAAGAATAACAAGATGAAATGGAAATGTACCTTGGAAAGAATCAGGATGGCCCGGGAATGTAGTAACTACAACAGACCCCTCCTCTCTCTCCTCTTATTCCTATTCTCTCTTCTTTCTTGAAGGTTTTTCAAATGTAGCAAATAGAGGCTCTCTTAGGATTCCATCCTAATTCCTTTTATACTCTTTTCTATTTAGGGAAACCCTAGAGCTTTTTTGGGTTTGAAAGGTGCGAAAAGTCCCTCGAAAACTTAAGTTGGGATGTTTGTCTACGGTTCTATCATGTAGGCCACGATCGTGGCCTAGAGTTTTAGCTTCTGTCACAATCGTAGCATATTAGACCACTATCGTAAATCCTCTTGGTTGGTTCTATCACGAACATGGCTTATTGGCCACAATCGTGGCCCTCGGTCTGGCTTTGGGTTTTCTTCGAATCTTCTTGGTTCTTTTATATTTGCCCTGGAACACTAGCAAACACATCAAGGTATCTTAAAAGCATAAAATTGAAGCTAAAAAATGTGCTTTAACCTATAAAACACTTAAAATACAAATATCTAACCAACTAACACAATTCTAACCTAAACACACCCTAAACAATCAAATTAACAACGAAGCACACACCAAACTATCCATTAAAACATGATGCAATCTACAAATATCAGTGATAGAGCACATATTTAGGAAACCTATAGAGGGGTAAACTTTCTGATGTTAGTTTGTAGGTGATATTGACACTGAAGGACCTAACTAAGCATTCTTTCATTATTTTTTTTATTCTTTCTATTTTAGTGATTGATTATGTTATCTCTTTTTTTTTGTTTAGGTGTTATGTAAGAATGATTGAATGCTCTATTTGATTATGTTTATGTATGAAACCATTGCTAAAATCAAATACAATACGTAATTGTTGTGCTTCCGATTAATTTATGGCAACTATTGATTTTGAATCATTAAGGATAACATAACCTAGGTTAAATGGCCCGAGCATATGTTGTTGTTTCCTTGATTAATCTATGTTCTTAACTCATAATGCAGTTGTCTAATTAAATCTAGAGAGCTTGTTTTAGGTTATTCGATAGCTAGGTTTAATTAAAGAACTCATCTTAACTAAACATGACCTAAGGAAAAATCGGGGTTAACAGAGCTTATTATTAACCTATGATTAATAGTTTCTAGGAGAGGTATAAGAATAACAATTCAATCAATTATGTTTAATTGTATGTAGGTCGAGGTTGAACCAATGATTGGTCACGCCCATGCAACATCTCTCACGGCTGTGAGACTTCTCCTTTTCTTGTTGTTCATTTGACATTGTCTCTTTCCTCTTATTCTTTCAATCCTCTTCTTCTTCATGCTTCATGAATCAATTGAATATGGAAATTGAGAAGATGGCTTCAATGACATGCTTTCGAGTCACTTTAGCTTCTTTACTTCTGAAAATACCTAAGATCAAATATGAGCTAAAGTGAGTATCCTAAGCATTTCTAAGGCATTAATCACTAAGTGTAGTATATCAAATGAATCAACGGTTAAACACATATCAACCGGATCCCTAACGTATGCATCACTTTTCTCATTTTTATGTTGTTTGGTTTAATTTGCTTTCTTAGTTTAGTTTCATTTTATTTTCTTATTTGAAATCAAACACCCCTATAACGTAAACATCGATTTTTTTCATTTCAAAAGTTTCACACACACTTTCTGTGCGATTGAACTATACTTACCACTAACTATAGTTTTAGTTCTATCTATTTTGTGTAGTGTTACAATGCGCTGCCAGAAACTACCTTCCTTAGACAAAGAAAAGAGGTACTAGAATGTGACTGATACTTATCTCTTTTACAAGAAAGAAAAACAATTAACCATTTGTTCTTTGAACACAAAGCTACTTATAATATATGGAATGATATCATGATCTTATGCAATTAGATCATCCCTATGAGGAGCTAGCAATCCATTATTTAATTGTGTTGTACAAATTAAAAGATGAATGAAAGAAATTGGATCATTTTTAAACTTGCTCTAAGCAGCACAATTTACTAGATTCTGGTTGGAAAGAAATAAACATGTCTTTTTGTAATCATACATTTAGATTCAAGCTCTATTTTGATCCATAGTCCACTCCATAAGAGAACAGATTATCACCCAAAAGTTGATTAGTTATACTGCCCTCTCGTAAGTTCTAATTAGAAGCTGCTTCATAGATCACCAAGCACCATTGCTTGATTATCTCCTCTTATACGCACACCTATCTGTTGGAATAATAAGAAAGTCTAGTGAGAAAATAAGCTAACTTAGATTGTTTGTATTTTTGGCTTTTTGTTTTCTTGTTATCTTGAGATCCTAGTCTATTTAGTCCTTAAAGCCATATGCTTTGTACATTAATTATCTTTAATATAAATTATTTGAATTTCTAAAATGTAACAAATTTTATTAAATATAATATATATGCATTCTTATTAATATTTTTTTAGTTTACTTATTAATATCCTTACATTTAATTAATAACTAAAATTTAATGATTTCTTAATTAATATTTTATATGACTAATACTTTAAAATTCTAATATTAAAAGTGTAGCACTTAGTTATTATTAGTGTTTTACTATACTTATTTCTATGAATTATGATATAAGAATTTTGTTTAAACATGTTTGGTATAGATAAAATATTAATAAATGTATAAAATAAGACAAATCCATTGTTTTTTTAAAAAAATTTCCACCTTTCACTCTCATATAAAATTAGTAGTTAAAAAGCATTCAAGTTATTTATTTTTTATGCATATTCTACATATAATATGTAATATGAGATAAATTAACAAGATTTAATTTTCAAGTTATAATAATATATCATCATTTTTTATAGAACACTTTATATATAGAATTTTATAAATTCACTTAACGGAAAAGGATACGCATTGACCCCTAATATTTCCTAAAAAGTCTAAGTTAGTCCTTACTAGTATTTATGTTATTACATTACACCTTAACATTTTCAAATAGTACTGATAGTACCCTAAATCTTAAAAAAGGTAACTTTTTATCAATTGTTAGTATATAAGTCATCAATTTAGCCAATGTAATGTCACAACTATGTAATATGGAACATCCAGACATTGACGTAATCTTAAAAAATGATTTCTTTAAATATTGGTTAAGTCATTATCTTTGTTACCATTTTTATCTCCTATTTAGGGTGCAATAAGTGCTATTTTAGTAATGATAGAGTGCAAAGTGGTACCAAAGATAACATTAAGGGCTTACTTAGACCTTTTATGAAATGTTGACGTACAAATCACACCTTTTTCCTTCTCATAAAATATAAACTTCATTTATCTATGTAATAAAGTATATTATTTCAATCCCCATTAAGTGAGGTGGCTCAAACTTAAAGGTAACTCCCTCATGTGGGTTTTGATTTCTTCTCCAGGGGCTTAGGAAGCTCCTCCACTATTCAATCATACTCTCAAATCATTAATTCTATTATGATTTACACCATCTCTAATACTAATGCATCATCTTTAGTTGCATCTTTTAGTAATGTAGAAGTAGTACTGATACATCATCTTTAGTTGCATCTTTTAGTAAAGTAGAAGTAGTACTGATACATCATCTTTAGTTGCAATTTTTAGTGAATTACAAGTAAAAAAGGCCCCTTTTAAGCTAAAGGCTAATAAGGCGCTAAGACTCGATGACCTTAATTCATTCCTTTTCCATAAGTCTTCGAGATTCACTAAGGACAATGTAATTGATGCAGTTATAGAATTCTTCAAAAATGGGAATTACTTAAGAAGCTTATAAAATATTTATTACTCTTGTTACTAAATCTATTAAACCTTGTTCCTTATCGGTTTTCATGCCAATTTCTTTTTGCAATAATTTATAAGATCATTACCAAGCTACTAGTCTTAAGAGTAAAAGTTCTCCCATGTTCTATCATCTATCCTTCTTAAGGAGCATTTTTAGCAAGTAGACAAATTGGGGATATTATCTTGCTTGCTCAAAAATTCTTCAATAACTATAAAAGGAAAAGCTCCTTCAAGAGTTATAGCATCAAAGTGGATTTTCACAAAGTATTTGATTTAATAAGCTGGTAATCTATTGCCCACATCTTGAAAGCTTTTGGTTTTTCTAATCAAATTTTCAATTAGATAAGAAAATGCATAGACAATACCCTTTTCTGCATTTTGTTTAATGAAAAGCATATAGAACCAATACTAGGAGCCAAAGGATTTAGATAAGGGGATCCAATATCCCATTATCTCTTCATTCTTATAAAGATCTTACATAGACTCATTAGGAAACAATAGGCTTCAAAAGGAATTCTAAATTCCACTAAATGTATGCTAGAAAAGATCCTTAGTCTCTCATTTGTAAATGATTTACTTTTATTTTCTTGTACAGATCACAAGTCCATATATGCTCTTATGAACTCCTTAAGGAATTTTAACTAGTTGTTAGGATTATCCGTGAACAAGGACAAGAGCTATGTCATTATCTATGCTAGTATAACTCACTTAACCTCATGGATTTCTAACTTGACTGGTCTACATATCAATGAGCTTCCTTTCATTTATTTAGGAATTCTAATTTTTCATAAAAGGTCTCCATATGGGGAATTCATTCCTCTAAAATAAAAGGTGAAAAGAAGAATCAATTCTTGGTATAATTAAAACCTTACCTTCACTAGAAGAACTCAGCTTAT
>JANKOD010000007.1:4322259-4338179 GCA_026284645.1 Erythroxylum acuminatum
TTTTAATTCTAACTAAATTCTAATTTAACCTAACCCCCAAATTCTAATTAATGGTCCAATTTCTAAATAAAAAATTTAAACCATTAAACACACACAATTTACTAATTAAATACACATAAACAATCAAATAAGCAATTATGCAATTGAAAAGAAATCAAGGTCTAACATTCCCGGGTATATATCCTTAATACATGTCTCATAACCAATTTTCAAGATCTTTCAATCATTTCTTAACACCTAATACACTCTTCTTTTGTTAATAACTCAATCCTACATTAATTAGGCTCATTTAATATCCCCAAAAAGCCTAAATATCTCATTGGACAAACATTGATAAGTCAATCATTTATAAACAAACATCTCTTGGGACAAAAGGCATAACTTTTGTTGTAGATGTTGGATTAATGTTGCCTTAAGACGGTTTTGAAGAGAACTTCTAGATCTACAAATTCCGTGAAGACTCTGAAGAGAGATTTTGCAATTTGGAGGGTCAATACACAGATCGTGTGGCAATACATCGGCAGACCGTGTTTTTCTCGAGTCTGGTTGCCTTTTCGTTATTGGAAGACACGATCAGTGTTAATTTACATGGCCTGACCTTGTACTCCTTGAATTTTTTTTTCTGAAATCTCCCTCACAGACGCATTTTTCATGCCCTAATGCACCGGATCCCATCAGAACTCTGAAGTTAAATGTGCTTGGGTAAGAGTAGTATCAGGATGGGTGACCTCCTAGGAAGTCTTTCGAGACTAGTGTCCTAAAGAGGCCTACACATTGAAAAAATAAAACCGTGTGCGGGAGTAGTGTCGAAAAGAGGCCTACACGCAAAGCGGACAATATCTACGAGTGGGTGGTCTGGGCTGTTACATTTAAGCCATTGATTCACAAAATACAAGAATCAATCTTCTTATAGAGTCTCCCTTTCTCTAGTGTCCTCTCTCGGACCTAAAAAGTCAACATTACAATTTTGATGAGTTATGCGAACTCAGTGATGTAACCATCCTCAATGGTTTGCCCAATTCATATCATATATCAAGTCATATAATCAGATAATTTCACATCTTTTCGTATTGCAAATTGCACCACATAAATTCCACATACCTAATCATTCAAATACATGTCCACATTACAATTCAATTAGTCAATCACTCAATCACACTTATTAAGTGTATACATAATGCATATGTGACCCACTTTCAATTATTCCGTTGTTGTGAATGAATGCATAAACTGTCCCGTATCTATTGTAGATACGAGCTTATTGTTACTGTCCCTTACCCGTTGCAGATATAGGGCTCATTGTGCATATCAAGCCTTTGGCTCTATACCACATTCTGGAGCTTTAAGCTCATTTTCGGTGGCTACTCATGTCACAACTATCTTTAACTGATCATGCATTTATGTATAAAATGCATCACATTCGTATTCAATCAGTTATAATTTCATTCATTCCCATTCTCAATCTCATTCCCATTCAATCACATTTTTAATCCCATATACATATATCATCGAACCTTAGTCCGGCATTCAAGAAACATGTTGAGTAACACATATTTCACCAAATTCACATTCAAGGAACACTTTAATATCACATTCATTAATCAGAATCTTCAGACCTTCATGTCCGAAATCAATACAAACAATTCATTCCACATTCAGTACAAAATTTATCGCAAACAAATATTAAGTGAGATCATTTAGGTTACTAAAAGTATGCTCCAGATAGCTATTGCCTTGAAGTCCCGGCAATGTCTAGATGCTGTCGTTCAATATGCTCCTCTATAACACATAGTACATACACATATCACTATTTGCACAATTATGAAGTCATTTGTGCACATTCATGTACACTGAATACGTACAATGCATGTTTATGACAATTCCGGGTTCCTTATCATATTCTTGTTACAAACTCATTCATAAATCAACACACAATTGATCAATCCATATTTGTCTAAAAACATACTTTCGGGTCCAATTTGCATGATTATTCTCATTAGGAAAGTGAAGTAATTTTATAACACTTCCTTCTAGAAGATTGTTCTCCCATTTCTTAAGTTTCTAATGACACCAAGATCATACAATTTGGTTCATTATCCTATGAGTTACGCTTAAAATACTACAGACTGAGTACATTTGAAATTTTGGCTAATTCATGATCATGAGCTCAAAGTTGTACAACTTATATCTCTCAATTCCAATATCCACAAATTACAAACTTTATACCAATTGAAAGCTAAGAGAATAAGCTATAACTTTTTTAAAGACAACTTTGTCAGCTTCATCCTACATCAATACTGCTTATTCAATAACAACAAGACATGATTTCTATCATGGGTAGTGCTACAGCCTAAGCTAAGACTCAATTTCAAGACCCTTAAGGACATAATTAAAATTCAATTTCTTCTTTAAAATTGTAGCCAAATGTATCTAGTTCAATTTAAATTAAGAATCGCCTCATTTGAAAATCTATAGATCAAAATATAGCCAAAATACCGAAGCATGATCAGTAAAAACATTCCAGTTATCAAATTCCAGCACACCTCAACATTTTCATCCTAATTCATCATCATCAATTCTCTATTATAACATGCCATAAACACTAATCTTTTACTTACTTGTTTAGTTCTAATCCTCAAGTAGAATCATCACACATTCAAGGTGGAACTTGGATGGATTTCGGCTAGGTTAACTTTGTGAAGGTAAAACATGGATTATTTGTGTAGCAATTGGACATGATCATAAACAAACACAGGGAGGTGAAAGAGAAGAATGTTTCGGTGGTGTGAGAGGAAACAAGAACAAGAATGATCTTAGTTAGAGTTGCTCCTGCTGAAGCTTACACCTAAGGTGTTAGGTGTCACCTTACTATAATGGCATGTGTCACCAAATTAAATTGCCATATGTCTAAAGGCATGTACAACATTTATCAAGTAAATATGCTGCCATATGTCACCAATAATACTAAGTCATACGTTATGATCCATTTTCATCAACTTACTAATCCATTTGTCACACAATGATCAATGTCAAATGTTACTCAATTATAGGCTTAATCATCATAATTTCTATGTATCAATTTTTCTTACCACTTGGCATTTTTCCTAGATCAAATATATATTTAATTCCTCAATTTTCCAGTTATATCAATTAATTTCAAATTCACTATTTGTAATCAATCAAACCAAAATTCAAAACATAAACATTTTACAATTTACATCATGAACGTTTTAATCTTTTCATACCCCAGAATAAGTCAATTGAGTGCATATGCATTCCTTGCAATGTGTACAAAATCATAATTCATAATTCATAATTGATGTGTGTATGCTAATGATATGCATGAAAATCATAATTCATAACTCATAATTTATGTGTGTATGCTAATGATATGCATGTGAATGAAATGCAATTCATGAATTCCCAACAACAACTAAAGCTCTAACCCTCAATATGGAGAACGGGTTATTACAATTGCTATATATACTAGTCGACGACACCAGCCATTGGTCGACTGGTATAGATATTTATTTGATATTAAATATCTCTCTTGTTATTGATATTGAATTATGTTCTTAATATTTTATTATGTCTTATGCATGAATTAAAGGGGAGCTAATCACTATCTTTCATTATCAAAAGGAAGATATTGTTGAACCAAGGGATGTTTAAATCAATCTTTTAATGATAAAAAAAATATAATTACTATTAATGAGTTTATTACTTGGATGAAAAGCAATATTAAGAAAAGTAGGGAAGAGAGATTGCAATTCAATTTTATAAACTTTTTCTACAAAACTTAAGGAGATGTTGCCAAACTCTTCTTGCAATTACGTGAAGAGGAATCTTTTTAAAAATCTCTTTATTTTCCTTGTGTAAAGATGAATCATTTTTTAAAATCTTCTTGATGATTACGATGGAATTCTAACTTTCCTGAATTCCTCAAAGCATTAAAATCAATCGAAGTATACAATTTGAGTCAACTTTTCTTGCTTACTTTAATGCTATAGGACGTAAAACCAATTCATAATGAATGCACAAGTTGTATAAATGCTTGAAAATTCCCTCAATTTATAAAAATATCCAACCGAAAACTCATGTATTTATAGGTACTAACCCCTAAAGTATTAAAATGACCAAGTTAAAGGTATAAAAAGGATTATATTGAATATTGCAAATAAGCCTTTTAGGTTAATTGATTAACAAGATTGACTAATTTGATTTTGTCTTAATTACAAAAAATAAATATCATAGCAAATATGTTTTATTATTATCAAACATGGATGAGAAACTTCCATATTCAACAACAATGAATTCAATTTAAGGTAGACTTATTGGAATAAGATATCATGAGTTCTCCTAATCCATTTAGTTAATAGATGAAGAGTAAATGTTCATACTAAGCCATCCGACTAGTTGGGGGCTCGACGACGCTTGCAAACGTAGGTAAGCCTAAGTGATCCTCGACAACACTTCCCATTTAACCGGTATAACACATGCAGCTAAGCATGGACTCAAAAATTGTGGGGGACGGGGGACATATAACAAGCTTAAGAAACAATCTTTTGAATAGTGTAAGCAAATAGCAGACCAGTTTGCCCTAGATGTTGTGTTTGGCCTACAGTCGGGAGTCGTACTCTTTCCACATTAAGAATGTTAATGTCTTAAAAGTTAAAAGCTATGGGACTGTTGATGTCCGAGCTTAAAGGGACACATCTTTTTGATAGTTACCAACATTGATTTGCCTTCCTCCTGATGTAGACTCATCTCCTGCACCATGTGCTTCTTATCGTGTTCGAAAGTGTCGATTGAGTGTTCCTTAGAAGAAACTAAAATGACAATGGTGGGATAGCTCGAGAATTTATTTTCATCTTAGTTTAGGGTCGATGATAAAGGCAGCAAGCGACAAAATAGGCGATGTAAGCTTAGGTCTTTGGAGAAAAAAGCACGATAATGGTTGTAGCGGGGCCTGCTTTTTTCATCTTCACCTTTGTAGCAATATAAAATTGACTTGGTCTGTTCTTTAAATCTTCTGATGCACAAATCCTTGTCAACTTCAAACAGCTAACTCCACCGGGCCCCCACTTTTGCCAACTCTTCTCTATATTTTGCCTCGGCTCGGCTCGGAGCCATGTGTTCAAACTTCAAATACTCATACCTGTGCGCGCTGGAGGGAAATGGTTCAGCTGTCCATCTCTCCAACACTTGCGTATATGTTGTTTATGAAAAAGGGTATTTTTAGGTATATTTATTTCAGGATAAGGTGGTGTTATTTTGAGACAGAATCTTCTATCTAATATTATGGTGTCTTATTTTGTCCAATAAATTTTAGTTATTTATTTATGCGGATCTTACGTTTATTTATGCGGGACTCACATGGAACCCACATAAATAAATAGTTAAGATTCATGGGACAGAATAAGACACCATAATATTAAACAGAAGATCCAAACTCGTGTTCCTTTTCTCTTGGGGGACTAATTATGGAGTTTTGTCATTTTCTCTTCTTTATACAATGTGTCCTACGAGTTGCCCATTGATCTCTTCACTTTTGATGAAATAGGTTACATGTAGCTAACCTCCTACTGGTTCCTCGACAGACTGATTGTTTAACAACTCAAATGTTGATGAGTGAAAGTAACCAATTACCTAATAATAATCTTTTTGTAGCCAAAAGAAGCAGATATGGTCGAGACTTGCAATTTATTTATTGAGAGCAAAAAGAAGGAAATATAAAATAGAAAAAGGGAATTGTGATAATCATCTCATCTGCCTATTATTTTCTTTATTGTTCGTTTAAGTTGCCTAATCATTATCCCATGCCCAACCTTTATGCAGAAGCAAACCATACTCCATTCTCAATGTGAAATGCAAATATGGGCAATTTAAAACAAACCACCTCACCAGCCAAAAGATAGTAAGCATCTTTTCTTTGGTATATTTAAAAGCAATGTTATCAATACCGTATTGAATTTAGTACCAGGTTTGACTCTAGTATAATATGGTATCAGTATCAGTCAATATTAAATACTATTTTGGATCATTTTTTAAAATTAAAAAATAGTCTCTTAATTTTATTGAATTACAAAAATTTCCAAATATATTATTTTATATAATTTTTTTACTTTACTTTAATCTTATCTCAAGAGATCATAATAATACAAACTTGATATAATAAATATTTCTTTATTTCTATTAATATGATTTTTTTACATATTTCTCACAACAAAGTTTTAAAAAATCATTTAACTCCCATGTAAATATAATTAAGAATAAAAAAAGTAAAAATATGCATTTATAATAACTGAATTTAATTTCAAATGTTATCTTTACATATTTCAAAAGTTATAATAATTTTTAAGACATATACACCAAAAAGTATATAGATCATAAATTTGAAACATATAAATTTAAAAAATATTTATTTAATATAGATAAATTAGGTTAAACCAATATATTTAGTTATATAATCTATAATTACTTTATATGAGTCTAATCACATAAAAAATTATTTAATTCATTCTTATTTGTACTTTCACTATTTATTAAATGAATTGTAGACAATTTTATCATATTTCTTTTTACGTATAGGTAATTATTATATGTAGGAGAAATAGTAAGTTTTTTCAATTTCGTCCTAAATTTTTTTAACCTTTTGACCAATATTTCAATTACCTATTAGTATTAGTCAGTATCGACTCAAAGAGCTAGTACTAATTGGTACCAAAGTTTGGAATGGTACTCTTTTGATTGGTACCAGTTTTTGGCCAATACAGTTGGTATCAATCGGTATGGCACGATGTTCAAACTTATGTTTAAAAGATATGCCCAAATTCCAATGTTATTATTCAAGTTTTTAATTAATAGTATATAAAATTTTGTTAGGGAAAAAAATAAATATATTTATGTATATATAACATACAATATATATTATAAGGATAATTAAGGATATGTATGAAGGTGTTAAGACCCGTCTAAAGACGACAGGAGAGAATATAGGGTATCTTTCTATAGATATTGGACAATACCAAAGATCCTCATTGAGCCATTTCTTATTTGCAGTAGTTATGGATGAGTATATCAAGAATATCCAAGAGGATGTGTCTTGTGTATATTATTTGCTGATGACATTACATTAGTTGAGGAAATAAAGGAAGATGTTAATGTCAAACTAGAACTTTGGAGGGATATATTAGAGTTAAAGGGCTTTAAATTGATGAAGATTAGAATATATGTCATACCACAAAAAGATTGAATTAAGTACTTTGGATCTATCATCCAAAATAGTGGCAAGATAAAGGACAACATAGTGTACTATATCAAATTAGGATGGTTTAAATGAAGGGGCGCTAGGAATTTTACATGACAAGAAGATACTATTTAATTAGGCTAAAAGGTAAATTCTATTTTCTAGTAATTAGGCTGACCATGCTTTATAGGACAGAATATTGGTCCATCAAACTGGTACATAGTCAAAAGGTAATGGTTGCGAACATGAGAATATTCTATTATATGTGCAACATTATACGAATAGATAAGGTCAAAATTTTAGTAATAAAAGACAAGTTGAGGGTGATTAATATTGATAATAAATTAAATGAGACAAGACTTAGGTGATTTAAATTTGTTAAGAGAAGACATCTTGATACCCTAATAAGAAGACACGAGAAGACTTTAATGATCTAGAATATAGATAAAGAATCCTTTGTGCTAATTAGGAGTAAGATTAATTACTTCTAGGCCTCTTGGTAACGTCTTAGTAAGATTCTTGTTATTGTTGTTGTAAAAGATACAAGTTTATACAAATGGAAGCATAGGTGGGTGGCGTTGCGATGCATAAACTAATTTATGTAATGAAGAGATACTATAGATTAAATAATACAAAACAATATGAGGCTTGGAGTAAGTAATCCAGGATTGCCATTATTATTCTTCTTCCTTTTACTAAACAGAGAAAACTATTTAAAAGAGGCCCTTTAATGTCTCCCCCACAAAAGCGCAGCCTCGGCGTGCTCGCTAGCTTTTCTCTTCAATATTAGACACAGAAATATTGAGAAAGAGAGAGAAAGTGAGAAGGTCGCTCCGTAGAATTCAATCTTCCTCCCTCCTTTATACGTGATCAAAATTCTCAGCAACTACATATTCCTTCTTGTCTAACTTACAGAATACAAATGAAAGCTAAACAAAATTGTTGACACGTACATATGAAGCTATGCATTTTCTCTGGTTGGTGAAAAGATTGAATCTTTTTGGTTACATGGGAAAATTTTGAACTGGGGTTCTTGAAAGATTGCTGCTGGTTTTGGTTTGGTTTCGGAAAATGGCAACAGAAGAGGCACAAGTTTGTAACTTTTCAGTTGTTTCTCTTGTGGAAGACGTCCTTAAACAACATGGGACTCAGTTAACCAATACTATGGCTTCAAGAAAAGCTGACGAAGCTTGTATGATCAATCTTTTCTTCTCTCTCTCGTTTATTCTTTCCGCGTCTATGTGCCATTTTTCTGTTTTGCCTCTTCTTATGGTTGCTTGCTGATGGTGACTTTGAGAAACCATTCTCTTCTGTTCTCGATCGTAATTTCCTCTGCTTAAAGTGTCTTTGGTGGTTTAAGGTAGCTTATCTCCAATGGATTCCGTGGTTGATTGATTCATGAGAGGCTGACTCACAGTAAAGCATTCGAATTTGATGTCTGGAAAATAAAAAAGTTTCATGGATTGTGTGAACATGCATTCGTCTTCCATACATCTTTTTCCCAATAACATTGGCATTTTGTGTCGCTTTTAAATTTTAGCAATGTTGAGAAAAAATATTTTCTTAAGCTCTGGAATCCTAGTTGCTCATGCATTACAGATATCTCGAAGACTTAGTCTAAAAAAGATAAGCTTTTATTTTAACATATATATGGATTATGTTTGTTGCTTGTGTCTGAAAAGTGGTTGGATCCAAATATACTTCGTTCATGTGCTCGGTGGAATGTTCAATATTGGAATAAGATGCGGGAAAAGATATGCGTATTGATATTTTCAACATGGTTTTGCAGCCTGTAGAAGGAATGAAGCAGCTAGATGGCTTCGCAGGACAATTGGAGTTGTTGGAGGTAAAGATTTGCCGGCTGAGCCCTCAGAAGAAGAATTTAGGCTTGGATTGCGAAGCGGGATAATTTTGTGTAACGTCCTTAACAAGGTTCATCCTGGTTCAGTATCAAAGGTATGGTTCAACTGAATTTTGTTAGCTGTTGTTACTAATGGTAATTTTACCTTGTATTAACGAAATTTGGCGCCAAAATATTTGTAGGTAGTGGAAGGACCTTCAGATTCTGTTATTATACCTGATGGAGCAGCTCTATCTGCATATCAGTACTTTGAAAATGTGAGAAACTTCCTTGTAGCTGTGGAGGAAATGGGGATTCCAACCTTCGAAGCCTCTGATCTGGAACAGGTGAGACTATAAACTCCAGTACACTGGAAGTGAAAATGTTCCATGTAAATATTTCCATTTCATTGCACGAGTTGTTTGTGTTTCAAAAATCAAAATTGATTTGAATGCCTTGATATTTTAGGGAGGAAAATCTGCAAGGATTGTGAGTTGTGTTTTAGCCCTTAAATCATATAGTGAATGGAAACAAAGTGGCGGAGTTGGGACCTGGAAATATAGTGGAAACTATAAGGCTTCACCTTTTGGATCTGGAAAACTATTTATGAGAAATAGTTCAGAACCATTTATGAACTTTCCACGTTCCTCATCACTGGATAGTGTGCCTAGTGCTAATCAGTGTCAGTACGATGATCTTGGTCAAGAGCCCAGTGAAGCTGTCAGTGAGCTCTCCTGTCTCTCTGTATCTTTCATTCTGTTTTAAATGAGTAAGCAATGACAAAAATCTTTGGTTTCCACTATTGCAGGGCACTGGTCATTCACTCAATATGCTCGTTCGTTCAATCCTTTCCAATAAGAAACAAGAAGAAATCCCAAGTGTAAGAGTGCTTGTTGCTGGAATACTAGTTATATTAGTTATTTTATGTGCCAGATTGACAAATTTGAGGGAAACCATTTGGTCTTCTGTTTTACTTGTCAGAACAATTTCTTCTACGTATCAGGCAAAGAATTCCTGTTTGACATGAGATTTGTATGACATATTAGTTGACAATCTGGTAAAACATTACTCTTTGTTGATAACAGATTGTGGAAGCTATGCTAAATAAAGTGAAAGAGGAGTTTGAGCATCGATTGGCATGCCACAGTGAAATGGTAAGCAGCTATTATAAAGTCCTTTTTCTTGCACTACCAGGGCTAGTCTTTTTGTATGCATGCATTATGACTATGAAGACATCCTTTTCACTTTTCAAGTGCTATTTACTTGAATTGGGCATTGAACATAGATCAATTGTCTAATTCTCATTACATAAAATTTTCTCTCATTATGCTCAATTATTCTTGGGAATGACAGCTGAGGACAACTGCAATAGGTGCCCAAATATCTAAAAGTGACATGCCTCTTTCAAGATCATCTTCTTGTGACAAAAAGGTATGTGTTTTGCTTGAAGAAGACATAGTAATGCAGTATATGTACATAAATTGGACTATTGTTCGGCATGCAACTCAGTTGTGCTTTAATATGCTTTGTATTTCTTTAAAGCTGTTGGTGATTTTGCCTTAACTAATGCCATGATTCAGAAGGACGAAACAGAAGGACAAGAACAAGAAGAAACATCAGGAAGCTTAAACTTGGAGGAACATTGTTCTTCAGAGGTATTTGGTCATGAGGAATTAGAAGGCAAGTTATCTAACCATCAGATGTTGGTTGAACAACAGTGGATGAATATTCAGGTAATGACATTTTATACAGGTGAAAAAGAATGCTTCACACTCTGCGCATTGACTAACTATGGGGCAAATGACCTGCAGGCATTGAAACATACTCTTCATATAACAAAGGAGGGCATGCAATTTTTACAAATGAAGTATCAGGAGGAGTTGTACAGTCTGGGTATAACTTAGTTTTCTGTGTGTTTTCTAAAGACTGTTAGAAAAGAGGAATGAACAATGTAAGTAGTAATTACTTTTTTGTTGTGCTAGGTAAGC
The DNA here is from genome assembly GCA_026284645.1 of Erythroxylum acuminatum. NCBI lineage: Eukaryota > Viridiplantae > Streptophyta > Magnoliopsida > Malpighiales > Erythroxylaceae > Erythroxylum > Erythroxylum acuminatum. The sequence goes on from JANKOD010000007.1 coordinate 4,333,337, forward strand.
ATTTAAATGGTCTGGCTCATGCTGCATCTGGATACAAAAAGGTCCTAGAAGAAAATCGCAAGCTGTACAACCAGGTGCAGGACTTGAGAGGTATCTTTTGTATAAGTTTAAATTTATGTTTCATACCTTTTTTCATTAATATGCACTATGCATCTCTTAATCCACATTTTAATGGCCGCCCAATAAATTTCATCAGGAAATATTAGGGTATATTGCCGAGTGAGACCCTTCTTACCTGGGCAACCAAACCGTTTAAGTACAGTGGATCACATAGATGAAGGAAACATAACTATAATTACCCCAACAAAATACGGGAAAGAAGGAAGGAAATCTTTTAGCTTCAACCGAGTTTTTGGCCCTTTAGCAACACAAGGTTAGTGAGGCACATTCCTTTTGTGTCCTCCTTGTCAAAGTTTTTCTTAAACAGTTATATTTGTTATTTTTCCTGCAGAGGAGGTATTCTCAGACACACAGCCTCTGATTAGGTCTGTCCTTGATGGTTACAATGTTTGTATATTTGCTTATGGCCAAACTGGGTCTGGCAAAACTTATACCATGGTAAGATGAATGAGAACATCACAACCATATAACCTAACAAGTTTAATAGATTGTTGTTCTTTCCTTTGCTTCGGTTCTCTAGCTTTTAGTTGTAAGTTCTTGTTAGATTGTTAATTTTGGTCTACTTTTCTGATTATCAATCTAGACTGGCCCTAAGGAACTCACAGAGGAAGGGTTAGGTGTAAACTACAGGGCATTGGCTGATCTATTTCTTCTATCAAATCAAAGAAAGGATGTTGTTTGCTACAATATATCTGTCCAAATGCTTGAGGTTTACAATGAGCAAGTCAGGGATCTCTTGGATGCTGATGGTCTTAACAGAAAATATCCTTTGTTATCTTTTTCTGACATTGCATGCTGCTTAAGGAACCTCTTCTTCGTTCTTGTGTTCTTAACTCCTATATACATTAGAAATTCGAAATAGTTCCCAAAATGGTATCAATGTCCCAGATGCTTCCATTATTCCTGTATCATCAACATCTGATGTCATAAATTTGATGAGCCTCGGACAAAAGAACCGTGCAGTGAGCTCCACAGCAATGAATGACAGGAGCAGCCGGTCTCACAGGTGAGTGTTGCTGGTGTTAAGAGTTCAGTCTAGTGATTCTACTGTAACTTGTGCCATTGCATATATTTTCAGTTGCCTGACGGTTCATGTTGAAGGAAGAGATCTCACTTCTGGTAGTGTGCTTCGTGGTTCCATGCATTTGGTTGACCTGGCAGGAAGTGAAAGAGTTGACAAATCGGAGGTAACTGGGGATAGATTAAAGGAAGCACAACATATCAACAAGTCTCTCTCAGCTTTGGGAGATGTAATCTCTGCTCTGGCTCAAAAAGGTTCACATGTTCCCTACAGGAACAGTAAACTCACACAACTACTCCAAGATTCACTTGGTAAGAATTGTAAGATTACCCAAAAAGTAAGATTACCCAAAAAGGTTATGTTTCCTTTTTCCAGTTCAGTGTATTCTGATTCATGTTTCTACTTTTATAACCTTCAGGTGGTCAGGCAAAGGCACTCATGTTTGTGCATATAAGTCCTGAGATAGAAGCTGTTGGAGAAACACTAAGCACATTGAAATTTGCTGAACGAGTCGCTAGTGTTGAACTTGGTGCTGCTAAAGTAAATAAAGATAGCACAGAGGTGAAGGAGCTAAAAGAGCAGGTTATTACTACTACTTCTGTCAATCCTGCCCATTGCAATTGCTATTGCCATGTGATGTTGTATCCCTATATGTATTTTTTCTTTGTTTCCAGATTACTATTCTAAAGGCAGCCTTGGCTAGGAAGGATGGAGATACCGACCAGTCACAGAATTCTCGATCCAGCACACCTGAAAGAACAAAAATGACATCTGGTGGGTCTTCTCCTTCTCAACATAGTTGGCATGGTACAGGAAATTTCTCAAAAGGTCATAGGCATTTTATAGAGGATGCCAGTAGCATGGAGGTAATGATCTCAGCTGATAGCAATACAATTTTTAGCTTGTGTACTTAACCATGTATGGCTTGGTAATTTGAGTTTACATACAAGCTCAATTTGTGTGAGCACCATGTCACTTGGATCATCTCAGAAATACTTAGGCTTTTGTTTTTCTGAACAATCAAAATGTTGATCTTCCCAATGGACCATTTAGCACCGTTGTTGAAGTCACCATCAGGGCTTGAAGTAAAACTTTCTGTTCCTCACTCCCCTTGCAGCCTAATATCAAATACATGTAGAGATATATATTCGTGTTTTTTAATACACACACAATGTCTTAATGAATGTCAATGTGGAGAAAGCATGAACTAGAGAAATATTAGGTTCTGTTGCTGCTGTATCACCTAAATGTAGGGCTTGTTCTGCACAATATATTCTTGGATACAAAACTTTGGATTTCCTATTATGCCTGCCAATTTCTTAGCAGTAAATATGTGCATCCTATAGTTGTGAAATTAATTTTTTATGTCATTGGCGTATAAACAAACTTGCAGGCATTGTCATTCTCTAGTTGGCAGAAATTTTTTTTCATTCATGTGGAAAATTATCTGTCATGCAATGTACGAAGGTTTTCTATTGTTGTGTTCTTTTTATGCTTATGTTTGTACCACATAACAATGTATTGGATGATTTAACTTGTAAAATCATGGACAAATTTTACAAAGATATGTTGATCTGCAGTTTGGTAAAAAGCCTTCATCTCTTCCAAGGAGACGAAGCTTTGATCCACATGATTTACGCCGCAATTCTCCATCTTGGCCACCTGTAGGCAGTCCTGCACAGAATGGGAAGGAGGATGATAAAGAATCAGTCTCTAGTCATTGGGTTGATAAGATCATGGTGAACAAGCATGATGCTACGAGTAAAGATGAGAACTCCATGGAGCAGTGGGAGGTAGACAGCAGAGAATTGCCTGAAGCCTTTTACCAGAAACACAACCGAGGACCTTCAAAAATTTACCCTGAACAACCCTACATTAAAACTCCAATGGACAAAAGAAACTGCCAGGATACTGAAGCACATAGAACTCGGTATGAAATGGGCTCAACTGACGACTCTGATGATCTTGAGGCTGCAACCAGTGATTCTTCCGAGACTGACATATTGTGGCAATCTAATCTTCCAACAATGAGCAGAATTCCAAAATTGCCTGGACCTAAAACTAAGAAGAGTAATCCCAAGCCATCAAAAGGCACAGAAACTAGGTAATTGTGAATGCTGACAGCTTATACTTTCCCTCTGATGACCTTGTTTAAATCTTAAGCTTCCAACATCTGGTTCAACATAACTTGGTTTGTACCTATTTATTTCCTTAACTGGTTCTGGTTTTGTAGCAGGAGCTTGATTCCATCACTAATTCCTTCTCCATCAAGGAAAGTCCCTACTGGGGTTAGTCCAGCAACAAACAGGCCTGCAAAACCACTCATGTCGGTTGATGGAAAGAAGAAAACTGGCCCTGCAAAGTGAGAATATTTGCAGGGAGTGAATCAATGACCTTTTTGTGAACTACATTACATGCATTGTAGTTTAAGAAAAAAACAGATGTGGGAAGTTTCAGTTAGCCGTGTTCTATAGTAGTTATAAGCGAGTTCACCTCATCTTGATCATGTTCTTGTGGTTTATAAAGCTTGTAATTTATATTGTGAAAGAGAAGAGAAATGTTAAAGGAAAGGAAAAGTTCGTTACTGTCTGAAGCAGATTATATATCATCCATTCTTCTTTCTGGGGCTAATTTTTATGTATAGAGTGAATCCATTGCTTGTTATCGCCAAAATGCCTTTCCTTTATTGTGCCATATCATGAGTGTAATGACAAGGCAGAAATTTCTTCACCTTCTTCAGGGCAGGGCATCAGTTACATACATGTATTTCATGAGAGATTTTATTAAAAAAAGACGTTATTTTATGTCACCAATCCAATGTTATAGATATCGTACCGGCACTGATATCAAATTAGGTTTTGTTACGGTACTATATCGGTACCGGTCAATATTGAGCACCATTTTGGGTAATTTTTTAAATTTATAAAATAGTCCTTAAATTTTTAAAAAATTACAAAATAGTCTTTCAATATATTGTACTATATAATAGAAATTTATATAGTACAATATATAAATTCTAAAAAATTATAATAATAGAAATTTAAGATAATAATTTATATATTTTTATTAAATCAATATCGAATTAAAGTTTTTGTTTTTATTTTATTGCAATTTTGCTCTTAAAGATTTAAAAATTTATACTAGTTGGTATTTCAAATATCGGCCGGTATCAAATGAAAAGTTCGGTATTCGCTGATACTGACCGTCGATACTAAAGACATTAATTTCATATCATTTTTCGGTCAGTACGGTACGAAACTCATATCTCTATGACAATCCATCCATCCGTCGCATCAAATTCATTTTCTTTTGTCCTTATTTGAAAAAATTGCATTTTTCTTGTTATGTGAAAAAAAGAGTGGAGAAAAACAACTCTAGTCTTCCAACACCTGCATCTCTCACTCTCATTTCTCTTAGTCAAAAAACAGAATTTCTACGTGAGGAGAGGAAAGGAGAGGAGAGGAGAGGAGAGAATGCAACTTTTTGTGTAAAGTTTTAAGCTTAATATTTCTTAAAGTTGTATCAACATCATCTGTAAATTACGCAAATAGAAAGTCTTATCTTTTTTTCAATGGAACTCGACTCAAAAGCTGTGGCAGGTAGTGTGGCTTCCTTTACTGGGGCCGCTTCCACTGAGGAGGTTGATAATCTCCTTCGAAGCAGTAAGAAAGTTAAGCGTGCCGCGGAAGGTGCTCAGGTTCT
>JANKOD010000007.1:4347760-4376934 GCA_026284645.1 Erythroxylum acuminatum
TATTTCTCATGTTCAAGCAAATCATTTAAGTCTTATATCAGAATGTTCAAATGTCAGAACTGCATATCAGAATAAGGTATAAACCCTTCAGATCAGAACATGATTTGAACCAGAACAAACTTTGTTTATATCAAAACTAAACATGTATCAAATACAAACAAGGTAGACTGCTAATTTGTTTTACAGAAGTGGGTAACGAGACTAATACAGGAGATACCATGATCGGTATCACAGAACAGAAGAGACTTATGCCTCAATAATAGGAGACACCGAAGTGTCAGTAACAGAAGGCACCAAAGTGTCAATAATAAAAAACACCGAAGTATCACAGGAGCAGTTGCAAAGCCTTTTAGGCATGTCTACTTACCCACAACTAGGACTTAATAGTTTTAAAACAAATTAGGTTCATTTTAGAATTATCATGTGAGGAACATATTGCAAAACATACAACTTTGTTCAACTTGACATATTTGTAGATTTCCAAACAAACTAACATGTTATACTATATCCAAACTCTCATTCATTCATATAACATCTACAAAATTCCAGACCTGAACATTTGATAAGAAACAATTCATTCTTAATGAATTCATATGATAATGAAACTTGGTGAAGAGGAAGAGCAATGTGTGAAGAGTTTGTGGTTCAAATTTTAAGTCAATCGGAGGTCCGGATAAGAAGTTATGATCAAAAGAGTGTCGGGTTTTCAAAGCTGTCAAACAGTAAGATACCTCCACTGTCACGATCTTGCTTGTGTATGATCGCGCACTTCCAATTGATCCTCTTTTTTTACGATCGTGCTTGTGCATGATTGTGAAACCCCTTAATGACCCCTTTCAGTCATGATTGTGCTTGTGAACGATCGTGCACACTACCTTTTATTCAAACTTCATTCCAGCTCTTCCCAAAACAGCTCTTTCTTTATTAAGGGATCACAAGATTACTTGTTGTTCTCGGTATAGAAGCCTCCCCCCAAAGGGATATCAATGAATTAAACTTCATCTATACATTTGGCAAGTTACCTACAAAGACTGCATACTGATCTTGGTCCCTCTTCCTCCTTTATTTTTAAGATGGTATTGAAATCTCCTAAGAGCACCCAGGTAAGTTGATTAATTCTGTAAGCTCCTTGATTTAGATCCTTAACAAATTTCTCTAATATGTATTATTGCATGCATATAAGAATGTAATGAACAGGAGCAAGTTAAGCTATGTTACAAAGACTTGTAAGTGCACCAACTGATCAAATATGTTAAAAAGATGTCACTGATACAACTTCGTCATCATATAGGACAATAAATATGCCATTACGACAAAAAGATTGGTTAGAAATGATTTTCCACCTTATTGGAAAATATTTCAGTAGCTTGTAGTCTTCCTTTTTTATCTTAGTTTCTATAATGCTCGACTCAAACTGGATGAGTGAACCAGACAGAAGCAGGTAGGGCTGAGAGGAAACAAGCATAGGGAAGGAAATGGAAAGGAGACAACGCAAAGCTATAAAGATGGTACCATTAAAGTGAAAGAGTTGCATAACCATAAGAGACTCTAGGGTAGAGAGGAGGAGGAGAAAAAAATGTTTTTACACATTGCAATCTTCTCATTTTATTGAAGTTCAAAAGATTTGAGATTTCTATACAGTTCATCTTATATAATTATAAGTGTCTCTTTGGCAGTTGTTAACAAATGATGAGTGTTTTCGATATTCTCCTTATACAACTACTTTAGGGACATTATGATGAGTTTCATTTTTATTGTGTAAATAAACCTCTTGGTGCCCTAAACTTTAATGGAGAAAGCTTTCCAAATGATTTCATCAATGCCTACAAAAGACGTTAAAAAATTATTGAATTTGAAAAGTGTTCTAATACTTACAACTTGTGTTTAACTTTCACATGATTCACATTAAGTGATCTGAGAGACTGCTTGTAGTGAAAATTAAGGATGAGTTAGGAATTGCTAAATCCATTCTAAATTTTTCTAAAATTTGTCTAGTTTTTTCTTAATGAAAACCCTAAGGTATATCAAACATCTGAATACCTGTAATACATAGTTTAAGCTCTAAACAAGGAAGTTTATAAGCATTTACACCCTCAACTTCTTCAAAATTCAGGACAGGATTGAAATCCTTAATCAATAACCATAGTTTCTGATTGCTGTAGAACTTCTTCTTAATTAATTCCTCTAAAATACACTGTTGTATACATAAACAAACGAGATTGCACTAGCATTAGTTGTGGTGTTGCATGATACATCAACATATAAAGCATGATTAAACATTCCCAAGATTATTACATTTATAGTTTGATAATTGAAGTATAATTGATCCTCCCATAGGATAATGAGGATGGTCTGTGACTTGCCTCTGACTTGCCTCCAATTGGAAGGTATCATCTCCAATAGATCAAATTTATCCTTTTTTATTCTTAATTTTATTAAGAAAAACATGTCTTTTTATGCTCTAAGATAAGGTTCTCGAACAAAAATTTCTTGAAAGGAGCATTAACACCTTTTATATTCAAAGTGATGACTTCTATGTTTCAAAATTTGAAGCTAATGGCTTCTTCCTTCTGCTAGATCTTCTCCTTAATATAGGTTCAAATTGCTTCTCACTATCAATGGATGTAGATACTTGCTTATCTCTATTTGTACTCTCCTTCCATAATTCATCCTCTTTTTAGGAAACAGATACGAAAATAATGGGAAAAATTGGATTCCATTGTCAACTGCTCCTATCGAAAATAGGATTAACTAGGGGGTTTTTACAAATATTTTCATTCTTTGTAAATTCTTCCAAAAATGCTTTTCACTAGATCTAGGATTAGCCTCAGTTTTGTGACATGTACCCTTTAAGCTACTGACATTTATTTCAACTGTTTAAACATTTCTTTTCTGGTTCTTTTCTGGTTCTTTTCTTTAATTTCATTAAGCTCCTATGCAAATCCAGTATTCAAATGTCTACCTCTAGGTCTCCATTCTTTTCTAGCATTTAGTTGCTTGGGTTTCTAAGCATAGGTTACTTTGTGAGTACCTTCAACCATCTCAAGTTTTTCATCATTAAGCTCCTATGCAAATCCAGTATTCAAATGTCTACCTCTAGGTCTCCATTCTTTTCTAGCATTTAGTTACTTGGGTTTCTAAGCATAGGTTACTTTTTGAGTACCTTCAACCATCTCAAGTTTTTCATCCAACCTCACAATTTAGATATTTTTTAGTAAATAAGTCATAAAATTCACCAAAACAAATAACTTGGCAAATTTGATTTTGGATGTCTCTATAGTGGCTTGGTCCATGTAAATTGGTTTGCCAATATAGCTAGCAAGATAGCTTAATCCACTTATGGTCCAATACTGCAATAGTACTCCATCTATACATAACCAAATTGGTATATTTTCCATCTTAATTTCATCAATTTTCTATCTAGTTCTCTAAATCTATAGGAACATTGGCTTGATTTACACATGTTAATCTCCCTCTTCAAGTACTCTAATGGCAGCTTCTTTGCAAAAGAATTTAAAGAAAAAGTGTCATCACTGTATACCAACATGTCAAAAAAACCATGTGTTTTCCAACTTGTTTATACTCACTACTTCATGCTATGATAAATAACTCTTTTGTTAAAAAAATATCCAATCAATTTGGAATTCCATTTCTGTGCACCAACTTTTAAAATTTCAATGAGAGGTGATACAATAAATTGTTCATCACATTTATTAAGTAGAAAATAGCTAAGTTTAGTTTCTGGTTTGTTCTTTCCAGTAACTTGTTCCCATGTATTCCTTATACCACTAGTATTTTCTTTCATATTATTCAGGATAGGCACCTACAAACACCTATTTATGCTTGATGATTGAGTTTAAGGAGCAGCTAATGTTTTTTTTTAAACTATAATGAGCAGAAACTTAGATATACCATCCATCAAAATTGTCTTAGCAACAAATCTAACTGAGTACTATTTATTATTCATAGGATGACAGTAGATCAACCACACGTTAAATGCTAAAGATTCACACATAAGTTACAATAATGGAGATTGGAGCAAACAATGTTGACATTTTGGAAGTAGGAAGGTAATGAGGGCTATTGTAGCATAACTAAAAATAAATCAGGTAATTCCACATGTTACTTGTCTCATACGTTCCCCAAAGAGGAATACTTACTAAACAACCACCTAAACTAGAGTCTTGATTTGGGGCCTACAGAGTGTAGTGAGCAAGGTGGAAGCGGATGATTAGCTTACACAAGTTGCCTTCCTTTCCATGAAGAGCAATGCTCAAGGGTTATCAAAATTTTAGAAGGTGGAGCAATCATTGCTCATTTTTAGACAATCTAGACACAAAGATGGAAGATGAGCAAGAAAAGTGACTGTTAATAGCAAAATGGCAAGTGGATGGGGAAAGAGACAGGGAGAAGGCCCCAACGATGAGATGGGAAGGAGGACTTAGATTTTCGAAGGCAGTAGAGTTTCAATTCAAGTGCATTTGCAATTAGGATTAGTGTGTTTTGTGTTGCATACTAAGACATGATGTTCTTCTTATTTAAATATGAACATGTGACTTATTTGTTATTGATGGTTGTTTTTTCTTAACATACATGTGGTGCGATGGATAATGCTCGATTATAGTCTTAAATAAGGTATAGTGTGGTATGGTGTATACAGCTCGATTATAGTTTTAAATAAGGTATAGTATCTTAATATCAATGTGAGGGTATTCTCATTTTAAGTTGAATATGTGATTATCTATCATGGGTAGTGTGTTTTTTGGACATGAACGTGGCATTATATATATGAAAATATGGTATAGTTTTAACTTAGCCATGATATTCTTTGTACTAAATGATTGTATTCTAATTTAAAGTTGAACATAATACTTATCTATTATAGGTGGTTTTATTTTTTCAGACATAACCAAGGTATTGAATATACGAAACTATGGTATCGTTTTATCTTAATGTGGGTAACTTAATATCAAAATGATGGTATTCTCATTTTAAAGTAAATTTGTCACTTATCTAGAATGGATGGTGGTATTTTTTTGAACATAATCATAATAGTAGATGTGTGAAGGCCTGGTATAATTTTATCTGTGGCATTATATTCTTTATATTGAGTGATTGTATTCCCATTTAAAAACGAAAATGTGACTTATTTGTTATTGGTGGCATTTTTTTATAAAAACATGTGTGGTATTGAATGTATGAAGTTCTATTATAGTTTTAACTAAGGTATAGTATCTTAATATCAAAGTGATGACATTCTCGTTATGAGGTGAACATGTTACTTATCTTTTAAGGATGATGGTATTTTTGTACATAATCGTGGTATTAGATGTAAGATGTCTAGTATAGTTTTTATTGAGCAAAGGTATTCTTCCAATTAACCCAATCTTTAATTAAAGGTAAAGCATGTCAACTCGGTGCTTCATCTTTGTCTACCGTCACTGTTTACCAGCCACCATAAAACCTCTATTTAAGATCAAATCAAATGAAAGTGTAAATAAATCAGAACTATCGAAAAAAGATTTCAATGTTTTTTGGAATCCGATAGTCTCAATTACCAAAAACACGAAAATCTTGATTCTTTCAAATTATTGATTATTTTCATTAGTTAGAAGTTGAAATAATATGATCAAGTTCACAAATAATTTAATACAATCAGACAAAGAAGAGTGATAGACAGAGAGTGTGTGAAAAACTTGCTTAAAATCACAGCAAACCACCAGTATAAGGAACTCCGGTCGCCGGCAACCACCTGTCGCCTTGTATGAAACGGGAAACGGTGAAACTACGAGCACCAGTGACGTTAAGAATATGAAAACCAGGCCATTTAACCCTGTTAGTAATGTTGAATCCTGGACCAGTATTGTTGAATTCTGCATAGTAAAGTGTGCTAAGTGATTGATTACCGGACCACTCGACCCAACCAGAAGGATCAATTAGGCTATCCAAGAAAGATTCCATAAACACAGTTGTGGAGTAGTCTTTCCAGGGTCTACCTAAGTACGTTTTTGTGCTACCATTGCTGGAGGCAAGGTCCTGAGCTGCTCGAATGGTGCAATTCTGTATTGAAGTGCCTGTGTTTTGGTTAGGGTCAGTTCTTCCCTGTGCAGTTATTGTGTTGAACTGGTTTGCCATTGGCAAGCGGGAATAAATGTTGCAGTTCTGGAAAACAACTGCAGCATTGCCGAAAATGTAGTCAATAGTGCCGTAGATGTCACATTCTCTATAAAATTGCCTGAGAGAATGTGTATATAAGGTGTCTTGGTACCCCTCAATGCTGCATTTGTAAAATGTGGACATGTCTGCTCCATTTCTTACAGCCACTGCCTGGTGCTTAATTGCTCCCGCCGTGTTTCGAAATGTCATGTTCACTGCAACAAACCCCTCTCCTACAACAACTGCACGTAAGTATCACATGTTAGAACAATTGTAATATTGCACACTACTTAAAACTTTACATTATCTCGAAGAAAACTATAATTGTAACTGAGAGCAAGTGAAGCAATCACATGCTAGTCTTCCTTGGCGTCCATATATTGCAATGCTAGTTAATAGTTCATGACATACCAAATGTGGCCGAATTAAATGTAGTCCAGCCATCAACGACGCTCCGGTTGCCAGTAATTATCGTCTGGTTGATCCCATCTCCTATCATCAATACATACTTCTTGTTTTTTGGTATCGAAACATACTCAAAATAGACCCCTGCAACCACGTAGATCACGAAATATCCATTCCCAATAGCAGTGTTATTTGGTGCTGCAGCCACTGCATCGCTAATGGTCGTAAAATCCCCAGCTCCGTAAGGGTCCACAACCACTATTTGGCTCACCAAAATACTGTCATTAGATTCCTCAAGATGTCTTCTTACGGTTACAGAGTTGAACAATCCTCTATCCTTTAGTAGCATAGTTAAAGGCAGGCGTTTGGTTGAACCACCTCCCAGATTTGAAAGTACGTTTCCACTTTCTGTCAGTAATCCCATATCAGGGATCCATCCATGTATAAAAAGAGCAAGAGACACACTATAGTGCTTGATTCCATTAGAGAGAGGACCTAATAACGCGTTTCTGATGCTTGTTGCTGATGCTACGTTTTGAAGACTGTCGATGCAAGTTTCATGGCATGTCAACGTCGCACTAAGCTTAGCAAGGAAACCAGCGGCTTCCAAGCTTTGAAGTGTATCTCCAGTGCTTACAGCTTCTATTGTTTCCGATAAGTAGTCTATGATTAGTTGTGTTAGGAACCTGCAATCTTCAAGGGCTCGAATAGTGGATTCATATGATGTTGAGGGCAGCACCAAGTAGTTATCGATAAGGGAAAGAAAGCTTCTAGCGTTTGACACGGAATTGCCCAGTGCATTCCTGCTGTAATCAAATATGGTTCCAGGTTTGCTGTTGGGCAAAGAGTATTTGCAGAAGCTGGGGTGAGGTGTGTAGTTGCATATAGTTTCAGGGCTGTTAAAAATTTCTGACGACAAGTTTATCCCGTGAGAGGGAGAGAAGGAGAACATTAAGAGGAGAGAAATGGTGCATAAACATGAGAGCTTAGGAGCCATCACCACGAAACCCGCAGCTATACTTGGATTACTGGATTGATTGGTTGTGTTTATATAGAGGGGATCGTTGAGAGAAGCCTTACCACCAAACGAAGACTAATAAACTACTACACCAACGTGCATTAGGTTACATTGAGGGGCCAAAAGGATCTGAATGGGTGGGATTTTTTTAGTTTATTTCCATTATTATGAAAAATGCTACCGATGCTGACAGTATGAATCCAAAATTTATACTGGAAATTCATGGAAGCTAATGAATTAAGGGCAACATGTTCGAGGTGTGGTGCATAAGCACTAACCACTACGTGAAGAATTGTCATTCGGGTTCTTCGTGAGGCTCATCATCAACTTGTGTTTCTGGCTTGACCTTTTCGTCGAGATTTATTTATTGGGGTCTAGCTCTTCTTATAATACTCCTTTAGTTTAGAAGTTACATATAATACCGATTAATATTATAAGGCAAGTACACAAGCTTAGCCATTAAACTATATGATACAGCCATAACTATGTCGTTCGAATAAGTCGTTAGCTTTCTGTCTTCTATATTGTGGTGTCGTATGGCTTAGACTTAATTATCGAGTTCAGATCTCCTGTCCAATATTATAGTGTCTTATTGTGTCCAATAAATCTCAGTCATTTATTTATGTGAGTCCCGCGTGAGTTCCGCGTAATAAATGGCTGAGATTCTATAAGACAGAGTAATATTAAACAGAATATCTGGATTCCTAATCACTTTATGCATTGAAAGGCTTGAAAAGCTAGTAAGCTTATGCCCTTATGATATGCTTGAAAATAAAGGATTCTATAACATTCACAGATGAATAGTTATTAGTATATGTACTAAGAGTGTTTTAGAAATAGTGGTTAGGATTTTTTTAAATAAGGACAAAATTTTATTTTTTTATAGGATCAAAACTTAAAATAATAATTTTTGTATATTAAATTTTTTGAAGGCAGTGGAGGCAAGTGCCCTCATTTACCCTCAATATGGATCTGTCCCTGGGCTCTGCTAATTCTTAACTACTTGACCATGTCCTCTCTCACCAATGATATGATCTTATTAGTGTTTCTATTTAAGAGAGTGCTTTTGTGGAATTAAATGGTTCTCTTATATATCCTCGTATTTGAGTTATTGAACCCGTTGATTTCTTTTCCAAAAGAGAATTATGCTCTTTTAGAGTGCCAATGTAATTTATTAAAGCTATCCTCTCTTATGTTTCCTTTGATTGATCCTGTAGATTTAGTAAAGTTAGACTTGTTTTTTGGTGTAGAAGGTATATAAGCCTCCGAGATTACCTTAAATGTGTTGATATAATGTTTATAGTTTTTGTGTTTGAGTTTCTTCTTTAACATCAGAAATTTCGTAACATACATTCCTTTATCCATGAATTCATCACAGCCTTCTAATTTATTTAAGTAATTTTTAAATCTAAAAGGGGCTTTCTTTTACTTTTGGAGCTTCGATAATAAATTATGGATTTGAAAAGGTGAATGATCTAAAGAAAATTTATTACTAAAGGTTTTCTTGTTTTTAGGAACCTAGAAAACCATACATGGTTAACAAGAGCCCTATCTAACTTTTTCTTGATAAACCATCTCTTAGTATATTTATTACTCTAACTAATTAAATTTCATTTGAATCTTTGGTTTGTACCCTTAATCTGGCTGGTGCATATTCTGAAATCATCACTACAATTCTTTAACTTAATATTTTCTTTTGCTTTTGATAGATGAATGGTTTTGATAGTCACCAATGGTCATACAAGGGGCTTTTTTTTTTGTCTTAGACCAGGTTATCCACCAGCGGACCCAGTGACTAATCCCCTCGCTGGTTTGTAGGCACCTCACAGAGTGGGACAGCTGGCCCAAGAATTTAAGGTTGTTCTATACCCAAAGTCAAGGATCGAACCCCTGACCTTTGGTTACGGATGGATGAGTCCCTGCCACTCAACCACACCCCTTGGGTTAAGGGGCATTTATATTAGCATGGATAGTTCTTAACTCATTTTAACGTGGGACCCTTTAGAAAACCATGTTAGTGGTATTAAAAAGGTAACATATACTAGCTCTTGATCTTGTAATAACCTTTGATGGATGGATTAGCTTATCATAAGCCCATAAATGAATGTAACATCTCGTTCTTATACAAAGAGTTAGAACCCTAAAATACGGTACATGTGTGATCAATGGGAGATTAAGAAAAATGCATTTCATACTTATGCACAATGTTAGCATACATGCACATGAATTTGAATTTTTGCACATATTAAAATGACTGTACATGCATTCATTGACATTCCAGGTATAATTGATTATAAATGTGCTTATATTGAGAATTGTGAATTATTTGTATTGAAAATTGAATTGGAGAATTATAAATAGTTGGATTAGAATTTTGGTTAATTTTGGGAGAAATTTCTGAAAAATGTTGGGTATTATTGAGCTAAGAAAAATGCCAAGTGACAAGTAAATTGATGAATGGAAATAGAAATAAAAATCAAATGATATTGAAGAATTTTTTTTATAGATGACTTTAGAATTTGTGAGAAGATGAAATTGAAAATTTTAGAGATAATTGGAATAAAAAGATGAGAGTTATGGGACTAGTTCAATAAGAACATAGTTAAAGCCTTAGAAGTTAGATAAGTGACAAGTGTCACTTGTCTAGTTTAAGCTTTACTATTCTTTTAATTGAAAGACCACCCTTGTCTTATTTCTCACGATTCTCTTATGCTTTCTTCATCTTCTTCGTGGCTTTCTTTTGTTTTTCTTCTCCATTTTCATTTCTTCACTCACTCTCACCTCATCAACGTTACACCTTGCTTCCATCTATCAATTACTACTTCCATTTTGTTGTTTCTTCCAATTGCCACAATAAAAACCTAACCTATCTACCTTCAAGATGAAGATCGTGTGATGCTTGGGGGCTAGGGCTAAGTGTTATTTTTGAATATTTGGAGCTAAATCAAGTAAGTAGCTTGTTAATCTTCATAGATAATGTTAAATGAAGTATTTATGATGATAGTTAGAGGTTAAATGACATAAAATGGTGTTTTGTGTATGATGAACGTGAGTGATGAAAAGTTTAAGTAAATGTCTTGTTTTTGGATATGTATGATGAGTAATAATTCATGTATTGTTGTAGATATGTTTTTGAGGTAGAATGATCATCATAATGGTGTTAGAATGAGTGCAGAAAATCAATAATGAATAGTATATGCACATGTTCTGTTTTGAGTTAATGATCAAATATAGATCATGAATTGGTTTGTGAATGATATTGAGTTGAAATGGAGTTGAGAATGAAGAATAAAGAAGTAGAAAAAGTGATCTTTGTACAAGTTGTGTTAGCTGTAAAATCTGAAAAATTGGAAGATGAGTCATGTTTGCTGCATTCTGTGAAAATTCGTCGCGTCAACTTCTTGTTTTGTCGTGGCCAACTTGCAGGAATTTACGAAGATTCCTTTCAGGAAAAGTTCATCGCGACCAACTTCTGGCTTCGCCGCGGCCAACTTTCCTGCACAGCTTTGAAAATTGATGAATGGAGTATTTTCATTAAACATGCTTTGATATTTGGCGATATATTGATCTATCGTTATCCAAATGAAATGATTATTAATTTAGATTAGACTAGAGACATAGGACTACAATTGTTCTGAAGAAATCGAATTTAATTATGTCTCTAGAATTCCAGAATCTGACTTGAAGTTGGGTACAGAATACTATTATAGTTTAAGAATAGTTCGAATTATTTAGAGTATAACTTTTGGAATACTGAATCAAATTGTATGATTTTGAGTCATTAGAAACTTACGAGATAGGAGAACAATTTTCTAGAAGAAAGTGTTCTCAAATTACTCCTTTTGCATTGTTTGAATTATCAAGAATAGTAGACCCGAAAGTCTGTTTCTGGAAACATCTAAAATGAGCAATTTAGTTATGAAATTAGATTCAATTGTCTTTATTGAGGTGTAAACCCTAAGTACAAATTATATTTAGGTGAGTTTTGATATATGATTGATAATGTGACGAGAATAATGGAACGATACTCAAGATTGTCATTAAGCATGCATTGTACACACTCCATATACACATTTGTGCATAAAGGAACACTTATAATTGTGCAATTATTAATGTGTATGCAACGTGTGTATTGCATAATTTGGATGTGCAGGATAAACATCTATATTTAGACATTTCTAGATCATGAAAGCTAATGCTAATCTGGAGCGTACTGTGAGACGACATAGATGGTCTTACATATTGATTGCTCTGTTCATATTATATTTTGAATTATCTTATGAATGTGACTTTGATTGTGCTAATTTCGGACACTGAAGGTCCGATGATTTTGATGCATAAGTGTGATATTGAAGTGCTCCTTGTATGTGAATTTGATGAAATATGTGATATCTAACTTAATTGTTAAATTCTGAAGAAGCATGCGAATATACATATGATTGAAAAAGTGTTTCTCAACATTTATGTTGAATGTCGAATCACAGTCTGATAATAAATGTATTATGAATGTGAATATGATATGTGAAAGTGACTGATTGAACATATAAGAAGGTGAAGCATTTCATTACACGAATGCATGAAAGATAAAGGTAGTTGTGACCGGAGTAGCTACCGAAAAAAAGCTTAAAGCTCATAAAGTGATTAAGAGCCAAAGGCTCACTATGTAAAATGAGCTCGGTACCTCCAACAGATACGGGACAGTTATCAATGAGCCCAGTATCCACGATGGATACGGGACAGTTATAGACAATCGGTCACAAGAAAGTAATAAATGAAAGTTAGTCACAAGTGCATTGCATATTCATTTAATATGTATGTTCAAATGATTGCAATATCCTGTTTACTTGTAATTGAATGAGAATGTAAATGTTGTGAACAAACTGATATGTGATTATATGAATTGTATGTGTATGTGATTAAGTGAGCCATTGAGGATGGTCACTTACTGAGTTTGTAAAACTCACCCAAAATTTGCGATATTTTTCTAGCTCAAAAGAGTTGCTCCATTAGGCTAACGGGAGTATAGCCACTATATTCAAGTAAGAGATAGAGATCGGGATCAGTTCGCATTTGCATTTGTATTTCTTATTTTTGTTTATAATAACTTTCCAAATGGGAAATGTTTGTAAATGATTTTGTAATGTAATAACTATTATGAATTTTAAGTGTTTTGTATCTGTAATGGGCCCTAATGACTAATGAAATTCAGATGATTTGTGAAATGATTATAACCCTTATGATTGAAAAAGTTTATGAATAAAGTGAGCCCAATTGATTATTGATTTCTGCATACGCTTGTGCTACTTTTGAAAATTTTGTACTGAGTTTCAAGTGTTTGACTGTTCTAGCATGCCACCTATGTGGGGTACACACTCGGACATCACTCAGGATGTCGGGTACGTGTCTTGCAAGAGTGTGATACTACAATTTGGTTTCAGAGCCCAAAGTTAGTATCTTACGTGAGCATTTTTCGAAAGATGCGTCAACTTACATGCATTTTAGTCATGTCATAGCAGGCAGTAGCAACTAATCCCCTGTCTGAGTTGCATTCATATAAGTCATAGTGAAGAGAATAATGATTTGTTAGAATGTAAGAAAAAGAAAGTTTGTGGATATCTAGAAATAAGAAATAGTATATGGTTCGTATGATAGATAGAGATTCACTACATTTGTATTGGTGGATTTATTATTGAATATGACATCAATATTATATTTTGGTGATTTGCCCTCGAATGTGATATAGATGTGAATACACTGTCATGGATTGTTTGAGGAAAATAAGGATATAAGTGGAAATGAGGAGATTAAAGTGTACAAGCCAAGTTAAACAATTTTAATAAATTAATCAATTTTTAAACTTTAAACATTTTATCTTAAAATTTTTATTTAAAAATTAAAATAATAAAAAGTCAAAATAAGTATCAGATGCATGACAGAAGTGTCATGCGTATGACACTTAATGTGAAACACACGTATTTTGGTTTTTTTATCAATTTAATTTTAATTTTAATAAAATGAATAGTGGCATAATTAAAATTAAATTTTAATTTAATTTTTTATTCAAATAATAATAGGATAACTAAAATTAAAATGATAAAAAAAAATAAAAAGACTCACAGGTGACACAAGTGTCACCCCTTTGACACTTATATCACACTCGCGACAATTCCTATTACAGGCGTGACAATTATGTTTTAAGAGTAAAATAGAAGTTATAATTAACTTTTTGCATATTACATTTTTATGCAGTTGAGTGAAACGTTCCTTTGAGCGTTTTCTTTTTTAACTTATTGGGTTAAATCTGCCAACCTAATTAGTCATTTACTAAATATTTTTATCGATTGTTTCATACGGTCAATCAACTAAAAATTTTGAAACCATTAAAAATTAGCTGATAAATTGTTTACTAAACAAGGTCAAGATGTTTATAATCCGTGCTGTTGTGAGGGTGCTTATAACACTTAAAAACATCCCTAAGCACTCAATTTATCATAATTCCAATGAAACTTATAATATCCAAGAGAAGTGTGAACACCATATGACTCCCATGATAAGAACATTCATTATTGAGAATAGGAAAGTGAAACAAGCATAGTAATCATTCAGATAAATTGTCATATGTTTTTTTGAAATTTTAAGATATTATAAATTATCAAAGAAACATCGAGAACAATGTACAAAGAATGGCAAACCTAAAAAGACAAAAGGGCCATCCGGGAGGGCCTCATTCACAAATGCTCTAGCAGCACAGGATAGTCAAGAGGAAAAAAACATAGCACATAAGACAGCCTCAAACTACAATTAAATGTTCCAACGCCTTCTCATTGCCAAACTAAGCTGGTCTTGCTTCCCATGCCCAATGATGACCTCCCGAATCAAGTTAATAATGCAGTCTGCTAACTGATATTTATGCTAATCCAGTTGCTTATAAAGACGTCTGTTTCGCTCCCGCCAGATGTGATAGAGAACCATCTGAAAAGAGGTTCTAAGTATAACACAGTTATGCCTCCTGTCTGCATGAATAACTTCCTCTAAAACTGCAATCCAGTCATAGGTAAAGGGTAGGAAACCTATCATAGATAAGATTCGATTCCACACTACTTTGGTGTAAACGCATTCAAAAAACAGGTGATTTCTACTTTCATTAACTAACTTGCACAACACATAAATAGGGTCATAGGTTCCGAACCACCTGTCCTTTGTTCGCAATCTGTTTTTAATTGTGAGCCACAAGAAAAAAGCTGCTTTGGAGCATAATACCTGTTTCCAAACGAGATTGGCCCACGGGACCACTGTCATCGATCCCCACCCAATGGATCGTGCTGAAGAGGTAGTGAATTCCTCAGATGGGGTAACTGCCCAAAACGATTGATTCGGCCTATTACAAAGGGAGAGACCGTGCAAATAAGGGGTAAGCAAGTGGCCAAACCGTTGACTAAGTAAGCGATCACTCTCCCGAATAACCCATGCTAGAGTGGCCTCCATAGGAATGCGATTGCGAACACCCATTAACTCATCTTGAAGCCAAAGGGGACTCCTTAAATTGTCACATGTTGGATACGTGCTCCATATATATATATATATATATAATTGAAAAATTATTCAAATTCAAATTGAAAACAAAAACTTGCAGCTTGTTTGTTTCCTAATTCTTTAACACTAGTTGATTTGGACCTTCATTTATTTATTTTTTGGTAATTAACCTTCATTTAATTTCACCCAAGCTTTATCCCGAATATATATATATATATATATTTATTTATTTTAGGTTGTAACAAGATTTATATATATATATATATATATATCCATCATATGATAATTTATCTGAATGACAATTACGCTTGTTTCACTTTCCTATTCCCAATTATGAATGTTCTTATCATGGGAGTCATAAAGCGTTCATACTTCTCATGTATCTTCGAATCGTTTAAATAAGGAAATTGAATGTAGTGAATGTATCAAAAGCACTACCAACTTTTGATCTAGAAACCCAATAGCTATTTTCTCCCAGTAGCCGTATTGTTAGCTCAAGAAATGCCCTCCAAACAAATCCAAAGCCATAATCTATACATGTGTACATATTCATAAAAAGTTGAAAATATAGTCATGTTTCACCACGTATACCTATTAACTTAGTGAATAAAGGCAAACTCCATGGTAATAACGATTAAAAAGGTTTTCACTTCACTATCAGAAACAGAGTTTATTGCAAGGACAACGATATCCACAATTAAAAACACGGTATAACAGTCGACGAAATTAAGAAACAAATCAAGAGCTACCACTAACTAGACAATTAGTATACAAGAATGTTTGCTAACTAAAGTTGGTATACAAGAATTTGTGTTCCGACGGTTAATGTCCTTACCTTTGACAAGAGCAAACGGTGACTAAAAGAAGTAAAAACCCTATGTTGGAAAATTACAGGTGTACTTCAACAGCTGCATACAAAGGTCTCATCTCGGCAACTGATCCGGTGTGTGGTTGCTTGTGGTAGATGATGACGTGGTCCTACCACTCAGCAATCCATTATCTGCGGGCGGGCTTGATCCCCATTTTCCATCCGACTCTGTAGGTTCCATCACTTTAACAGACCCATCCGTCAAGCCAATAGCAAATTGGTTAGGATCCAAGGGGTGTGCGGCAACCACAAGTGGGTACACAGGTTGGCTTCTACAACAAAACCAGCCCACAAACAAATGAGAAATATCAAGGTAACATTAACATTAGGTCAGAATTTTAGAGCAGAAGTGCATAGAAACTCGCGGATGGGTTGACATGGATCGTGCAATTGAGTACGCCAAATGTATTAAAATGTGTGCAGCTTAAAAATGTCAATATAAAGAAAGGATGAACAAAATTTGGACGTAATAAAACCTGAAGACGGCATACCCATTCAAGACCGACTGGGACTGCGACTGCGACATATATGCTGATGAAGCAATGCGACAACGTAATTTCAGGCTATCAGCATCAAACACCGCAAGATTACCATCACAAAATGTAGCATAAATTAACTGGCTGTTACATGAGTATGCCGCATAAGATAGAGGTGCAGACAATAAATCTTGTGGGACCCACTGAAACAGGCAAAAGAATAAATACACAAGTCAGTTGCATTGACAACTATAAAAATGTAGATCACTCATCTGTCCTCCTACCTGCCTAACACGTTCCATCTTTGAAGCATCATATATAGCCAACTGGGTCTCGTGAATAACTAGGAAACGAATCTGATCAGCATGAAACTGCACCCGAGTGTCACCAGTTGGTGCCTTGCCTGCTGGAATTTGGATTGGAACTGATTTCCTTTTCTCCCATGTATCAATGCTCCACATGCAAATCTACAAACGAAAGGAAGAAATCAACATCTGAAAAACAAGTATTTCAATTTCAATGCTCATGTAAGTAATGATATTAACCCAATCAAATTATTGAACAATTCAAGTGTGGATTAGTTGCAACAGGATGCGTGAAACAGATCAAAGATAAAGCATCCTGTGTCTTCTACTTACTTCTGCATCAGCGCCCGACGAAACCAAAATATTAAGATTGGTTGAAAAGGCCAAACCAGTTATCCGTTTTTTATGACCCTTCAATTTTGATTTTACCTAAAACAGGCAAACCAGAAACATCAAGACCAGTTGCTAGAGTGGAAAAAATTCCCGAAAATGAATAACTCGGTACAAACTTCAAGAAAGTGAACACCTCATCAACTCGAACATTGTATATATTTATGGTCGAATCCTCCATTCCAATGGCTATAATGTTATTATCCTGAGGGTGGAATGCTAGAAAAGTTGGAGCTGGGGGAGGAGACATGAATGTTGTCATTACCTGCATACCAAGCAATACATTCAATATAAGCAAAAACCATAAAGCCGAAAACTGAAATGTGTTGCTTCAGCTGGGCATATACCTTGAAGGTCATCATATTAAAAAGTGAAACCTTTCCACCTGAGGCTGACATTACATACGAGTCATTTTTTGAAAGCGCTATACAAGGGACTGCTTCGTCAAGGTTAACACCTGACACATCATTAGTCATAAGAAGACCATTGTTGGGTTGCCAATGTTGTGGAACAGTGCTCGCAGTGGCCTACAAAACAGCACCCAATATATCCAACAGTTTAATGAAACCAAACACAGAGAAAGATGTAGAGACAATTCATTAAGCAAACATCACAAGAACTGTAGGCAACAGAAGAAAACCATACATTAAACCCTAAACCATACAATACCTTTCCAGACGGATTTTGTTCATTACGAGCCCACTTCCATAACTTCTGTATCCCATTCGTCCCTAGTGCCAAAACTCCAACACCAGAATTTGTATACAGAAGTCGAACAACCTGCATGCAGGGAAAGGAAAAACAGAAGTTGAAACATGTAGTGGTAGAAAATTGAGCAGTAGTTTCAAAATCAGGTGCAATTTGCAGACACCTTGGTAGAAGTGTCAGCGCTTTCTGGCAAGGTGACTAAACGACATTCACCAGGATCCACAATTTCAGCCAACTGCCACGGTTTTGATTTATCAATTGTATCGTCCACAGTTCTTGGCTTTTCCATGCTTCTATTTATGGTATCAACTCCATTCTTAAATAAGGAAATTGGAAAGAACAGGGTTAAGCAATTTAAAATTGATGAATTAAATTACTGACCTAAGGTAGCTTGTAAAACAATAACAGAGGGAGCTAGAATATTCAAAACTATGTTAATTAGATGACTAAGTGTACTCAATCCACCCATACAGGTTCCAAAAACGAAATTAAACACAAGCCTTTGTGGCCAGAAACAATGACTACACAGAATCAGACACATAACAAACTTTAACCACTAATTGAAATCTAAGGATACCTCAATACATAAAATGGTATATAGCAACGAAACAAGCTCGTGACTACAACTCACCACAGTACCTCTGAAAAAGTAGAGAAGTTAAAACCTAGATTTTATATTTTGACGTACAAGAATTGGTGATGGTCTGACAGGAGAGCTCCTTTCCACTTTACAATTGACTGGACTGATAGTTGTGACACCCGAAGCAGAAGCCTGCAATGAAGAGAGACACCAATAGGCCTTAGAAGGTAGAGATGTTTTTAAAAGAAATACCAAATGAGCTAAAGGTAGATACTTTCTAAAAGAAACAACAAATGAGCCAAAAACAAATCAAACTAACCTTCATAGCAGCAGCTTCAATAGGAGATTTAAATGCTTCATAAGAAGTTTCCACTGTTCTCAATGATCTCATACCAGTAGCATTTGCGAGTATCTTGAATCCATTGTCTGTGCTAACAGCCAGAAGATTCCCTTCCTTGTTGAATCTCAAGCGTGGAAGACTCTGATAGTAATTTGAATGATTAGCTACAGAAGTTCAAAATAAATTTCTCCATGGAAAGCATACAAACTTACTGGTAATCCACCATCTGCTTCTGTGCTTGTTAGCACATTAATGTTGTCCATATGCCAAAACTTTATCTGACTATCTTCACCTGCAGCCAAAAAGTGGTTTTGAGTGGTATCAAATTGCACAACACCACCTGTTGATTTCTTTCTAAACCCAGAATAATGCCTCCTTATTGCTCCTTCACTTTCATTCCATTCAACTAGAAAAGATTCCCCATCTTTGCTTGTCCCACAAGAGAACAACCTGAGAAAATAAAAAAGAAAAGAAAATAAAGGAACCAAAGATAATGAGCAATTAGATTAAGGGAATAAAACAAATGGTACTGAAGAGCCAAAAGAAAAAATTGGAGTTAGAGAAAACACAAGTTGTTTTAGGTCCATCATTTAAGTTTTTCGATCATACCTACTACCATCAGCACTGTAATGCATTGTAGTGCACCAACGGCCTGGAGCGTCATAGTCAACTCTTGGACCCATATTATCATACAGCCAAGCTTTTATTTTACCATCCACTGCAGTTGAGAAAATGAACTGCAACCTCGCAACCAATATAATCAATAACAGTGCAGAGTGGCATACAACAGAAATCTACCAGGACAGAATCGAGGTCTATTTGCAGCAGTTTTTGATGTAGAGAAGTTCACAAAGTGATACTTGAAGTACATCAGTATTCCAAAGCAATAAGTTCTTTGAGAGGATAAAGCATTGTTTACATAAAGCAGACAGACATGATTGACAAGCAAACATTAGGTTTAAGTCTCATTTCTTGTCTCAGACTAGAAAGGTGTGCACAAAAAAACAAACGAACTATTATGTTATTATGTAAGGTACCTGGATGCTCTCTTTGTGGTGTGGGCAAATAGAATAAACTGGTGCCTCGTGACCTTCAAAATTAAACAGCTTCCGTCCAGTTAAATCCCACACCTGCTCCAATGGCCTCATTACATTACACTAGAATCTTCCTCAATAAATTTTATAATAATGGTTTTTATCTCCTACCTTTATTAGTTTGTCATCTCCACAAGTTATGACACATAGTTGCTTGTTAGGGTGAGCAAAAGCCAAGTCATTAACGCCACCAACATGGGCATCAATCTGTGATGAAAAGAGAAGGTAAATAATAAAAGAACAGTAACATGTCTTATTTCTTCAAACAACTAGTAGGATGTCAACACACCTCCAAATGCTGGCCCAAGTCATTTGACCCAGTATAAGCATACAAGTGGATCAAATGTTTATTAAATGAAACCCCTGCATTAAGAAAAAGGAAAAAGAACTAAGACATAATAGCTCACGTATGATGCCACTATTTAAAAACACTACATACCCACAAAATTTCCGTCTGAACTCCAAGTAACACGGTTGACAGAAATTGGTGCATCCTTGACATAAGAGGCCTGCAAGAGATTCCATATTTAACACCTTGATAATTTAATCGATTGAAATAATCAACAATTGTTGATGCGGCTGTTATATTTAACAGCTTAATGAAGCATGTTGTCCCGGTTCATACACTCACCACAAGGTCAAGCAGGAAGAAACAAATTCAAAGGAAACATATATAGTAGTAAATATAACCTGAAATTGTAGTGAACAAGTTGACACGTCCCAAACTTTGAAGGGCTTAGAGGCCAACCTCTCCCGCACCCCAAGTTCCCATAATGTAACCTCACCATTAGCAGCACCAACTATTCAACACACAACAATTGTTAGGGAGGCCGAGGAAGATGACAAAATGTATTCCAACTAAACATAACACAGCATTGATCCCAAAAACAAAGAATCTCAATAAGATTAACACCATACCAAGAAGCAACGTGTGATGAGAAGGATGAAAATCCATGCTCATGACAGTTGAGCCTTGATGCATGGTCAAGGCAACTGTCCTTGGCAGATCTTCGAGAGACCAAGGATGCTGCTGGCGGGAACTTGGATAAGTAACCTGAAGACAAAGAGATGCAAATCTAAGTGTCATACGAGAAAATTGCAAACAGTTCATTAGATACAAAAGGTATAATAAAAAACCCTAGAATTACATCAATGGCATACAAATTTAAAATGACCTCTTCAATAGATTGAGCAGGCCGTAGACGTTTCATTAGTTGCTCATGATCTGGAGCTTGAAAATCAGCGATGTTTGGAGCTGTTGATGGTGTTAGAGGTCGTTTTAGGACTGAAACTAGAAAAGTTAAAATTTTTGTAAGAAACAAACTTTACTGTATAACAATATTTCTTTTTTGGACAATGCAATATGCTACAGGTTTATTTTCCAAAAAAAAAGCTACAGGTTTAAGAATCATTCAAGAGCACTCAAAGAAACAGGAAAAATCACAACTTTGGTCAAAAAGGTTCGTGTTCCAAACTACATATCCTCCATAATTACTCCAAAGCAAGAAATAATTAAGTAAAATGTGTCATTTAAATTATTTTGGTTCCATCAACGTGCATAGAAATTAATGGCTGACAAGAACCATTACATCACTAACCTTGATTTTGTGGAACAGGTATGGTTGATGCAGTAACAACAGCAGCTTGCACAGGGGAAGAAGCAGATACATTTGCCATCCAACCAGCTAATGCACCAGCATTGGCTGCTGCAGCCGCTGGAGGAAATGGCTGTACATAAAAATCAAAAGATAAAACATTATACAGTCAAACTTCAGTTGCATAAATTAATATGCACTAGAAATGAAGGAAATAGGATATCATACACCATGACCCCCAAGAGATGTATAAGTAGCAGGCTTGGCAACAGCAGCAATAGGAAGATTGACAGGAGCAGGAGCAAGAGGACCATTTGGAGGTGTACAAGTATGATCTGTGAACAAAGTCTTGATATCTGGGTTTGGCCTGGGGTTCTTGCACAACTGATGCTGCCAATTCAGGCTGTAAAATACATGGGGGTCAACAACAGAAGTCATATGTGAAACCAGAGAATTATGCCTTATACTTTCAACGGTAACCACAAAGTATATCTAGAGAGAGAAAGCCTGGGGGATGAATAAAGGGAACAATACCAAGACAGTTATTATAGTATCTTAGCAAAAATTAAAAATAATTATCACTGTTATTCTTCAGTAACTCATTAGATGAACCAAAAATGGAACGATGCTGAAAATAAAAGCACTTCTAGGAAAATACCCTCCAAATAATAGCTAAATAATAAGTTAACAAATGAACTCATGTTTGGTTCAATAAAGAGATCATTTTCCAATGACACATCTTCCTGGCACTCATAACACATGGAACACTGAAAAAATTGTGTTCACCCTTATACCAAAGGCATCAACTCAAAATCATAATTCATTCTTCATCCTATAAAGCATAAATGTTACCTTTGATTTATCAAAGTCCTCAATCTAGATGATCTCAAAGTAGGAAATACAAGCTTATCACGGAAAAGAGGATTTGCTTCAATAAGCTTTTTCAGCTCTACCAGCATTATGCTACGAGCGGTTTTAGTATCACCATACTTGGAAAGCTGCTCGTTTTCCCTGCATTCAGATCAAAAGACATATCAAATCATTTTCACTATTCAAAATGTTAAAAAGTTCCATGACAAGCAAGCATTGCCACGAACTATTCTCCCTATGTGGTACATTTTCTTTCATTGCTCCATCAAGAAAGGCAAGAATTTTCCAAAAAAGTCAAAGTATAATTTTACATAATCTCAAACAAGAAGATTTTTCAGATTGGCTTTTGTTGAATGTTTTCCATCACCAAAGCATTAGAATAAGCTAGTTGACCAAAATCTTCTGATTTACAAACAACTGAGCAATCAATGAATTTAAATTATCATGATAGATAGTTTGATAGAAACTAAATTGTTCAATAGCGTGTTATCCATCCAAACTTTCAAATAAAATCAATATGATTGAAGTGAAAATGACAATTACCTGAAATTTCCAAGAGTTAGAAGCTGGGTGATCTCTTTGTACAATTCCTCATTAAATGTGGAGAACACTTTCAAATCGGTAACTAAAATTTCAACCCCTTTTGCTTTGTCTTGCCTGACATCACATAACCGACAAAATCAAATATTCTTTAAGCTATAATCAACCATGATATGTATCCACAGATACCGACAATATCAACCATATACCTATCAAGTGCTTCAAGATATTTCTGCTTTCTGATTTCAAAGAATATCTTCATGGAATATCTATTGTCATCAACTTTGGTGAACCCTGACAAGTACTTTTCAACTTCATCCCACTCTCCAGCCTGAACCTTCTCCTCAAAGTACTTCGTATTGAAGAAGAATCCTGATTCTTTCTCAAGTCTGTGAAAAAAGAACATTTTG
Organism: Erythroxylum acuminatum; assembly: GCA_026284645.1. Lineage (NCBI taxonomy): Eukaryota > Viridiplantae > Streptophyta > Magnoliopsida > Malpighiales > Erythroxylaceae > Erythroxylum > Erythroxylum acuminatum. Next base: position 4,371,049 of record JANKOD010000007.1, read on the forward strand.
ATATGGGCAATGTTTTCATCGTGTTAAAACATGTTTACCTAAAACAGAAAATTTTCAAATTCTTGACTTCTAATATTTCAAACACAACAAAGAAAAAGTCCCTGTTCAAATAAACATAATCAAACATGTGCAAAGGTTTTATATTTTGACATATGGGCGTAATAGCTGAAATCCCTCTCTGATCTGGCACCATGAATGCGTCTCCAGCTGTATTAATTGAAGCTCTCGCAGTTATCAAAATTTAGCCACAAAAGTCAGAAAATCCCAATTCAGATTCTAATTAAACCGCTACAAACTATCTTCATTACTCAAGCCCGCACAAACTGCTTCCTGTAAGTAACTTGCGAACAAGTCAAATTTCCACACCGGAGAAACGTAACAACCTAAAGTACATTTCCACAACTCATTCCTCATCTTCGTAACTTCCATCTTGTCTACTATCCCTCCACAATCTAAACAACGATACAACTCACGAACTCTCACCCCATATACAGTTATCAGCTTTCACAAACACCGAAAACCACCAGCCAACTAAACCAAACAAGAGCTTGACTTCAACAAATTGAAATTACTATAACAAAACACATTTGCAGCTCAGCCACTTACCGATGAAAAGCAATAGACACAAACACAACTACACCCCCACATGCATGAACACAAGGACATACGTACAAAACGTAAATAAATACCAAGAAAAAAACGATGAAGAGTTAAAAGAAGTTACTTGTGAACAGACTCCTTGAACTTCTCTTCTTCGAGGAACTGAAGTATGAGGAACACCAATTCTCTGCTCAGCGATGACATATCTAGAACTCTTCAATAACGAAACACCCCCGATCCTAAACAGAAAAGGAGTGTTTTCTAATACAAGCAAAACAAAATCTAGCTTAAATCAGTAGAGCTCGGCCCCGAATCTGAGCTCAATTGGCCTAAGCTCCAAATCCAATGAGTATTAGGTTAGGGTTTGAGAGAGAAGAAAAAGATAAAAAAGAGAGAGAATAAGAGACCTGGTCTCGCTATCTTCGATGCGTTGTACAGGGGTTCTTGCTTGTTCGACTGGCCCTATCACTGATAAGTCCATTGCCATCGGATACGTACGTCTGCATGTACCCAGTGCTTATCAATTTATCATTGATACGAAGCGCGAGGTTTGCGTCACGGATTCCAAACCACAGATTCAAATGTAACGAATATGCGCTACACAAGTCCATTCGTTGGTTGCTACTGTCGCTTTCACTTTTTCACTCTTCCCGGTAGCAAGTAGCAAATATTTCATGTCGTTATAATCGCAGCTCGCGATATGTTCGGTTCCAGTCAGACGAACGGCACGGAATTGCACCAGTAAGTAGTAAATTGCTCGAGCAAAACTATGTCTAGTTAATTCAAGCGTATGGTCGAATGGAAGAGATTCATCCATCCTTAATTAAAAATTAGGGGTTTGATTTTTGACTTTGAATATGGAGCAGTCTTAAATTTTTGGGTCAGCTATTCTACCCTATAAGGTGCCTACAAACCAATAAAAAAATTAGTCACTGAATTGACCGGTGGATATTCTAGTCTGGAACAAAAAAAAACCATATCTAATTGTACTTTTGTAGTAGCTAATATAATTGAATTTATATGCATACCATCCTAAGTTATGGTTCCCTAAAAATAATACTATCTAACCTAAGCGGTGCGGTTGAGTAGCAGGGACTCATCTATCCTTAACCAAAGGTCAGGGGTTCGATCCTTGACTTTGGGTATGAAGCAGCCTTAAATCCTTAAGCCAGCTGTCTCACCCTGTGAGGTGCCTACAAACCAGATAAAGGATTAATCACTGGATCCGTCGGTAGATACCCTGGTCTAAGATCAAAAATAAATAAATAATACTATCTATTCAAATTCTTGATTTAGCTCTTCTTTTATTCAAAATTCAAAATATCAGGAGAGGAGACAATACTTGCTGTCTTATTCACCTATGCGCTTGGGCCTCTACTCAAGTGGGAAATTTTTGGCATTATGTTAGGCGCCCACTATTTCATGGTTACGAACACGATTCATTTCTAGCCCACGAGACAAACTCACAAATCACAAACTCGTCGGATGTTTGAATCCCTCGTCATCGCCTACTTTCATATTAATCTATTTAGTTGCGTAAAAATATTTTTAAGTACTAAAATTGTAGGTTCACTTTGCACAAAAAGTCCTAATAATTAACTAGGTTACCTTCCTCGTTTAATTTTGAGTTGTTAATACACTTATTAACTTATTTGAAATTAATATAATTTATAAATTATTGCATATATTTAATAATTTATCTAATACAAATTTAAAAATTATGATTATAAATAAAAATATAATAAAATGTATCATAATCAATGTAAAAACGCATTGAGGGGTTGTTTGGTTATTGGATTTGGGAATCAATCAATGGATATGAAATGAATACAGGTGGTTGGTTTTATATTATGATTATAAGAGATATGTGACTTTCGAGAAATCGTCCATACCCCCGATATATTAGAAGAATGGGTTTTATTCCTGGTCTGCAGAAAGTGTCACCGACATGATAGCCTTTGTCACACCTATGACATACTTCTTTCTTTTTTTAATTATATTTTAATTAAAATATAACTAATTAATTAATTAATTCAATATAATTAATCAAAAAATACTTAATTAGAATATAATTAATTAATTATATTTTCTCTTTTTAGCAATTAAATATAAATATATTAAATTTTGATGCAAAACAAAATTTTTATACATTTTTATTTTTCAATATTTTTAACGAATCAACAATTATCAATGGTAATGCTAATCATTCATTCATTTTAACCAACCATCATAGTTATAATGATTATATCTATTCTCATTCTTCACTATATTTATTCTCATTTTTATTATCATTATCCCATGATAACATATTTAATTAATGGAGAAAAGGGTTGAGATTCAAAATATTAAACACAGTGCAATAAGTTAAGAAAGAGAAACAGTACCACGTTTCAACCTGTGTTGGATTGTTGTATTCTCTCTCTAAGGGTTGTCTTTCTCTACCTTCTCTATAAACCTAACCCCATGGTTGTTCCACCTACTTCCTTTGATTATGTTCCCCTTATTGAGTGCCTCACTAGCTAACCCCCTTATCCACCTCATTTCCTTCTCTTCTCTTCTCGAGCTGCCTTCCATTTGGTTTGAGCCGGGCTTTTTTCTTTTTAAGGTGGCCTGCCTTTGTTTGTTGCCTAGCTCGAGTCCTAACAGTTTATCGTTATTGGTGAAATGTCATATGAACTTCCTCTTCCACCCCGTTCGTTACAACTGTTCCAATGTCGCTTTCGAAGTATGAGGATTTTCCTTCCCTCCCTTCCTTACAGTAAGCTAACCCTTTACCCCTGAAGGTTGAAAAACAGTCATGGAGTAGAGTTGTTGGAGATCTAAACTTATTTGGAAAGCTTCACATGTAACCAAATAGAGAGCTTCCTTGGTAGGATATTTCTTGGATAAGAGGATGCCTTTTCCAAGTGTTCAACATTAGGAGAATCTGAACTAGAAGAAGTGGGGATTGCAAAGCACTTTGATAACCAAAGATGACCTCTTCATTTTTCGATTCTCCTCTAAAGAAATGGCAAGGAAGATCATGGATATAAGGACCTAGCATATAAAAGGTAATCCTATCTTTATAAGAAAATGGGAGATTGGTTTTAAACTTGATAGATCAAAACTCAAAACTATTCCAAGATGGGTTAACTTCCATCGAATAGCTCTAGAATATTAGTCCTCCAACTGGTTGAACTATTTAGCTAGTTACCTGGGGAATCTTATACCAGTGGATGATAATAATGCCAACATTAAAGGCTTGATATGCTAGAGCGTGCATAGAAGTTGAAACTAAAAACATGATCCTTAAAAACATCCATATTGTGAAGTTTAATGCTGATGGAAACCTAGTTGAGGACATGATGAAACTGTCATACCCCTGGAAAGCTCACCAGAAGGATACTAGTAATGTCTAGATCCCAAGAGGAGAGAAGTTGAGGCTCCAAGTACTGATGGGAAGTATAATGAAGAAAGGAATAAGGAATACCCTACAAGCACTTCAGGAAACATTCAATAAGTTGAAATATGAATTAACCAATCCCTCGTCTCAAATACAAGATGTAAGGAGCAATAAGTGAAAGTTACCAACATACCAAGAGAGAAAAGTCAGGTAGCTCCTAAAGAGAAAGAGATACCTAGAAAGGAGGAAGCAATTAACATTTCAAAACCAAATTGCAATGAGGAACAATTGGTAATGATTACAAATGCTAAAGTTGAAGTCAATACTACAACAAGGAATCAGAAAGAAGAATGGCAAGATCCAAGTTCTAGTAATTGTAAATTAAGGAGAAGTACCAAGTCTAGAAACTCTTGATGGCTTGCACAATATGACACGTACATAAACTTAATTTTCCAAACAAACAGCTAGCTCTAAAGGATTACCTGATAGCTAGATAACCTTGATTGACATATTTCGTGAGTTAGTCAATTATGTAATAACCGTAAATACACGACATACCTATAATTAGTACCGGCAATTACAAGTCAATCCTACAAAGACTATGAATACTAATAATTGCCCTTCCCCTATTATCTAACTTAAGGATTGTTTTATATTTTTAATAAAAGAAAATAAAAACTAAAAAATTAGAGAAATAGGAAATGATAATGAATGCAAAGACAATGGAATTCACTTAAAAAAGTATCGTTATCAAAATTTAGTATCTAGGTTCAAATCCCCTTAAACCCTTAACAAATTTGATCTTTTATCATGCAATTGCTTTGTTAATGTATTGGACCATAGTGACTCCCGTGGTATGTTAATAGCTGACCTTGAGTCTATTAACAACTAATACTAAGGTCTCTAAACGAATTACTCATGTTAAATCTTATAGGATTTTATTACCGATTTATGAGTCCCTTTATTAGGTTTGACCCTAATCTAGAAGATTTATGTCATCCTATCTCTAAAGTTGCAATCAACTCCTTCTAGTTACGGTAGATCTATTAACACTAGAATTTCTCAATCTTTAAGTATGAAATCAGATTACAAGTTATTAGTGCAACACCCACTCTCGCAAGACACATACTTGACATCCAAAGTGATATTCGAGTACGTATCCCGCAAGGGTGGCATGCTAGAATAGTCATTTAGTCAAAATTCATTACAAAATTTTTATTTCTTTAAAACAATCTACATGTATGCGGAAATCATTAATCAAATGGGCGCACTTTATTTAAAAACATTTCCATTCGCAAGTGTTACAATTATTACAAACATTAGAATTCAACAGCCATTTGGGCCCATTTCAGATACAAAACACTTGCAATCATAATGTCATTTCATTACTAAATCATTCACATACACTTTGTACAATTCTTGCCGAACATAATTCAAAAACAAAACACTGAAGATATATGCAGGTGCAAACTGATCCTGACCCTTATTCCATATCTGATCTTATTGGTTATACTCCACTTAGCCTAACTAAATAATTCTTCTGAACTTGAAAAATATTGTAAATTTTGGGCGAGTTTTTGCAAACTCAGTGAGTGATCATCCGCGATAGCTCACTCAATCACATAATACACCACATCATATTTTCATATAATTTACATCACTTCATTTAACATATAGCGTCACATTCAGAGCAGTCAAAATTGATCATTTCAATCATTTAAAAATATACATATCACTTATAATGCAATGCACATGAGACTCACTTTCATTTATTACTGACACGACCCGCCCTTTTTAGGTCGTGTTAGCACTAAGGAATGGGTAGGCTTAACGCCACCAAAACTCGTAGTAAGCCTAACTTTGCTATATTCTACTAAAAATCTGGCATGACTCATTCATGTCTA
>JANKOD010000007.1:4399068-4411049 GCA_026284645.1 Erythroxylum acuminatum
AAATTTTGAAATAATAATAATTATCACCAAATATCTTTTTAACAGAAATAATCCACGATGCCCATTTAAAAATTAATTCTAACCTGGAAATGTCAATGAATGCATATATAATCATTTTAATGTGCAAAAATGTGCATGTCATATTTAGCTTATGCATGATATGCATTTTTCTAATTTCTCAGTAATTTCTCGTAATATACTATTCTAGCCTTGACATGGGTAACGAGATATTACAATTCTCCCCTCCTAAAAGAAAATTTCGTCCTCGAAATTCTCACCTGAATGGTCAAATAGGTAGGGGTACTGATTTCTTATATGCTCCTCTATCTCCTATGTGGCTTCCTCACTCGAATGATTCTTTCAAAGGACTTTTATTAATGGGATCACTCGGTTCCTCGGTTGTTTATTATGATAACCAATTATTTTAAATGTTTCTTCAATATAACTCAGATTACTAGAGGCTTCAATCACATGAGTTGGTATCACATGCAAAGTTGACCCGAAAGCATGTTGTTAGAAAAATCTGAATTGATCAATTGGATTACGAAATTAGTTTCACATTATTTTATTATGGTCCAAACCCTAAGTACAAATGATATTTATGAAGGTTTTGATATATGAATGATATGGTGACAGGAATCACAATAAGATACCTAGGATTGTCATTGAACATGCATTATGCATAATTTGTGTACATAGATGTGCATAAAGGAATACTTATAAATTTGTACAAAAGTATGATATATGTAAATGTGTTTTGTATGATATAGAAGAGCACATTGGATGCCAGTCAGCTATTGCCGAACCATCCAAGCAATATTATTTTGGAGCGTACTGTGAGTCAACCTAGATGAATTTTTCCTAGGATTGATTGAATATGTTTAACTTCCAAATATTTATTGTTTGTGATTTTTTAATGAATTTTGAACTTAAATAATCTTTGGTAATGTATTGGAAGTGTTCTGATTGCTTTGACAATTATGAATGATATTTAAATGCTCAACGAAAGTTGAATGCCGGACTTAGGCCCGATGACAATGAGATTCTGATTGTACATCATATGTGACTGTTATACATGGCATATTCTGTATTTGATGCATTTCATAAAATACATACCCAGATAAAGGCATTGTGATCAGAGTAGCCAGTTGGATAGAGCTGTTAGCTCAGTATTCTGCACGTAGAGTTTTGCTCCGTGACACATAGAGCTTTGCTCCGTGAATTATGTTTTGACTGAGCCCAATGGGCTAGTATCTATATCTGTATGTGAAAGACACTCGATCATAATAATAATAATGAATTTGGAGTCTCATATGATCTGTATTTGTATATATCTGTTCTAATTAGCGATGATTACATGATGTGCCATGATAATATAAGTATTTGAATCATTCATGATCTGAATGAATATATGTGAAAGATGTGATTTGTGTATTTGGCCTGGGTGAAATCATCAATGATGGTTCACTCATTGAGTTTGCAAAACTAAAAAAATTGCAACGTGACTTTTCAAGTATGAGACAGGAGACCTAGTTTTTTAAACTGGATTAGAGGAACATTTTGGACTAAGTTATGGCTCAGAGGTTTGTCAGCTAATATCAGAAGAGTTGTAACTTGTATTTTTGTAGTTTCTTATCATATAGAACTTGTATAAGGATTGTAAGCTTTTGTCAATAAACGCAAGGAATGTTTTTAAATTTGGCGACTTTTAATTATATTAGATGATGCCATGAGTAAGTTGGATATGTGATTGCTCTAACATACCATTATCATAGGATATGTACTTGCATATCCTTTAGATGTTCGAGTATATACTCTATGGTTGTGGGATGTTGCAATTAGAACATAAATTAAACGCGTAATCAGTTCACAATATATCAAACAATCAACTGCATTAATAAAATAATCAAATCATATCAAAGTATTAACATAAGGTTCATCTAACCTAAATACTAACTGGACGTTTAGTTACATATGATCAAATACACAAGAGTGCATTTAGAATGAGATATGGGCACTTCGAGTTTTTGGTGATGCCATTTGGGCTGACTAATGCCCCAGTAGCTTTTATGGCCTTGATGAATAAGGTATTTCAACCTTATTTAGATCGTTTTGTGATTGTGTTTATTGATGACATTTTAGTGTATTCAAAGTATAGGAAAGATCATTCTGAACATCTTAGATTGGTTCTAAAGATAATGAGGGAGAAACAGTTGTATGTCAAGTTCAGTAAGTGTGAATTTTAGCTTGATCAAGTAGTGTTCTTGGGTCATATTGTATCTGGACAAGGCATACAGGTAGACCCAAAAAAAATAGAAGCAATGTTGAAGTGGGAAGTTCCAAAAAATGTGACTAAGATTTAGAGTTTCTTTAGATTAGCTGATTATTATAGAAGATTTATCGAGGGGTTTTCATTGATCTCAGCCCCTTTGGTAAAACTTCTGAGAAAGAATGTACCTTTCAAATGGAATGGTGATTGTTAAAGGAGTTTTGAGAAGCTAAAGCATCGGTTAATTACAACATCGGTATTGGCTATTCCATATGAATCTGGAGGTTATGTTGTGTACATTGATGCTTCACACTAGGGTTTAGGATGTGTAGTAATGCAGTATCACAGACTAATAGCATATGCATCGAGACAGTTGAGGTATCATGAGTTTAGTTACCCGGTATATGATTTAGAACTTGCTACTGTAGTATTTTCTTTGAAGATTTGGAGAAACTACTTATATGGTGAAACTTTTCAAGTATTTACTGATCATAAAAGTTTAAAATATTTGTTGAGTCAGAAGGAGTTGAATATGAGACAGAGGAGATGGATAGAACTGTTGAAAGATTATGATTGTATAATTAAGTATCATCCTGGAAAAGCTAATGTAGCAGCTGATGCATTAAGCAAGAAGTCCAATAGTAGTATGGCTCAAGTACAGTTATCGATGTTACCTAGCTTAGTTCAATTGAGAGCACTGAATGTTGAATTAAATTTGGGGCAGAATGAAGCATTGATAGCTACATTGAAGTTGAGACCTGTATTGCAAGAAAGAATTAGAAAGGCTCATAATAGAGATGCAGAATTGGTGAAGTTAATTGAGAAGTTAAAAGTGAATTTGGATTTTGAATTTAAATTGAGAGATGATACATTGTAGTTAAAGCAAAGAATATGTGTGTCCTATGTTGATGATTTGAGGAAACAGATTATGGAGGAAGCACATATAGCAGCCTATGCTATGTATCCTTGTTTGACCAAGATGTGTAACATGTTGAAACAACATTTTTTGTGGCCAGGGATGAAAAAGTAAGTGCCTGAATATGTGGCTAAGTGTTTGAGTTGTCAACAGATAAAAGTTGAGCATCAGGATCCAGTTGGTATGTTACAGTCTTTGCCTATTTAGGAGTGGAAATGGGAGAGAATAGATTTTATTATGGATTTACTGAAAACTCTGAGGTAACATAATGCCATTTGGGTCATTGTTGATAGATTGACCAAGTTGGCTTACTTCTTGCCAGTGAAAGAGAATAACTAACTAGATCAGTTAGCTCGGAGATATGTGAATGAGGTAGTGAGGTTACATAGAGTTCCAATATCTATTGTATCGAACAAGGATCCTAGATTAACCTCGAGATTTTGAGGTAGTCTATAGAAAACATTAGGTACGAAGTTGAACTTTAGTACTGCATTTCATCCACAAAAAGATGGGCAGAGTGAGAGAACGATTAAAACTATTAAGGATATACTAAGGGCTTATGCATTGGAATTTCAAGGAGTATGGGATCAGTATGTGGCTTTGATTGAATTTGCTTATAACTATCATTATCACAGTAGCATTGGTATGGCACCGTATGAGGCATTATATGGCAAGAAGTGTTGATCACCTTTTTGTTGGGATGAAAAGGGTCTAAGAATTATTGAAGGCCTAGAATTGATTCAGGATACTGTGGATAAAGTGAAATTGATCTGAAGTAGAATTAAAGTGGCACAAGATAGACAGAAGAGTTATACGGATCAACACAAGAGGGACATGGAATATCAAGTTAGAGATAAAGTATTTCTGAGAGTGTCGCCTTGGCGAGGAGTGCTGAGGTTCGGTAAAAAGGGCTAGTTAAGTCCTAGATACATTGGTCCTTATGAGATCATTGATAGAGTTGGACCATTGGCTTATAAGTTAGCCTTATCGGATGAGATGTCTCAGATTCACAATGTATTACATGTCAGTATGCTTAGGAAATATCAATCTGATCTTACTTATGTTTTACCGGTTCAGGAAGTTGAAATTGTAAGTAATTTGAGTTATGTTGAAGAATCGATAAAGATAATTGGCTATCAGAATAAACAACTGAGGAACTGAGTGATTCCATTGGTGAAAGTCCTTTGGAAGAATTATTTGAGTGAGGAAGCCATATGGGAAACGGAGGAGCACATGAGAAATTAGTACCCCTACCTATTTGACCAATCAAGTAAGAATTTCGAGGACGAAATTTCTTAAAGGGTGGAGAATTGTAACATCCTGTTTTCCAGAACATGCTTAGGGTTTAACCCTAGATTAAGTATTGCATATACATGCATAACATTAGCATTCATACACGAATTTATGTTTGAACACATGTCAAAGATAGCATATGCACTCAATTGACTTATTCCGGGATATGAAATATGTTAAGTGATCATGATGTGAATTGGGTTTTGGTATGTCATGAATTTTGGTATTTCGAATTTCAATTAGTAAATTTGAATTAAATGTTATGTATTGGGAAATTGATGGATTAAAATGTACATTTAGACTAGGACAAATGCTAAGTGGTAGGATAAATTGATACATGAAAATTTGGATGATTTAACCTATAATTGAGTGACATTTGTCATCGTGAAATTGGTGACAAATGGATTAGTAAGTAAATGACAATTGGATCAATTAGTATGTGACAAATGGACCAATTATTGTGTGACATGTGGACTACTTATAATGAGACATATGGCAGCATCTTGATGAGACAAATGTAATACATGCTTTAAGATATATGTCTTTGTAAGTTAGTGACACCTAGCATGTGAGGTAGCAAGTTTCTATAACTGAGTTTCTGCTTGCTTTCTTGTTTCCTTCACCAACTATTCTTTGAAATTTGCTTAAACCCTAGCCAATTTGTTGCATGAAACCTATACATATATCCTTCACCAAATTGCCAAAAAACTAGCTGAATGTGATTATAAGTTTGTGTTGATTTTTGCTTACTTGGGAGGACTAGTATAATATGGAGTTTTGAGCTAAATTGGAAGCCTAATAGTTAAGTAACAATCTGAGTTTTATGGCTTGTCAAATGATATAAGAATAATGCTTGAATTGGACTGAAAGGCATGTAATATTGGTGAAGAAGAATTGTTAGAATATGTTAGCTGTAGTATTTTTACTGAACATGCATCGGTATTTTGGCTATAACTTGATCTGTAGACATCCAAATGGGATTATTTTAAGTTTAGATTAAATAGAGACATATGACTATATTTTTCGTGGGGGAATCGAATTTTAATTCTATCTCTAAGAGTTTTAAAATTTGGCTTGAAGTTGAGTTTTTGAATTCTATCGCGGATTGGGAATAGTCTATAATATTGTAGGTATAACTTGTAAAATAGTGAACCAAATTGTATGAACTTTAGTTCATTAGAAACTTAAGACATATGGGAACATTTGTTTAGAAGAATGTATTGCCCAATTACATCATTTTCCTTGTCAAAATAGCCATGAAAAATTGTCCTGAAATACTGTTTTGAGAAAAACTAAAATGATGCTTGAATAAATGTGTACAATCGTGACAAAAAGGGAACATTAGAGGGCTGTACAACCGTGACAGTGAAGGGGCACTGCTGTTTGACAACTTTGAACACTCTTCACTCTTCACTCTTTTGACCATAACTTCTTCTCCGGACCTTCGATTGACTTGAAATTTGAACCACAAACTCCTCACACATTGTCCTTCGTCTCCACCAAATTTTTTTGTCATCTAAATTCATTAGGAAATGATTGGTAATAATTGATTGATGATGTTATAATAATCAAGTGTATTGAGCTATAAACCTTAGTGCATGATTGAATGATGAACTTAGAATGAATTTGTAAATTAAATGAGTTTTGAAGTATGAATGATCATGAGATGTGAATAAAGGAAACATACTCGGAATAGTCATTAAGCATGCATTGCACATGACATATGTATATATGTACACAAATGAATAAGTATTTGATGGATTGACTTTGTAATATGAATTATGTTTGAATTGTATGATTTTAGACGCTCAAGTCAGACACCATTCAGACATTACTGAACCATCCAAGCAATAGCATAAATTGGAGCGTACTATGAGTCAACGTAAATAATCTTCCTAGGATTGACTTATTTTGTTTAACCTCCAATTATTGAACTGTTTGTGATTTGTTTGTGAATTCCATACTTTAATGGTTCGAGGAGTTTGATATTCGGGAATGAATTGGAAGTGTTATGTTTGCATTTGAACTCTGAATGATATCTGTATACTCAACGAAAGTTGAATGCCAGACTTAGGTCCGATTAATATGAGATTCTGTCTGTGCATTATAAGTGAATGATATACATGGCATATTCTGTTATTTGATACATTTCATAAAATGCATGTTCAAATAAAGGCGTTGTGATCAGAGCAGCCAATCTAAAAGAGCTTTAAGCTCAGAATTCTGCATGTAGAGCTTTGCTCCGTGATTTCTGTATCTGAATGAGCCTAATAGGCCGATATCTGTATCTGTATCTGTATCTGAAAGGTGCTCAGTCACAATAAATAATAATGAATCTGGAGTCTCATATGAGTCTGCATTTGTATACTTATGATTATGACATATATGATCATGAAATCTTTTACGAAATTGTGAAGATAAAGTGATATGCCAAGATAATGTGATTGATTGGGTTATTCATGTTTTAAATGAATGTGAAATTAGTTGGTTGTGTGATATTTGTGTATTTGCTCTAAGTGAGATCGTCAATGATGATTCACTCATTGAGTTTGTAAAACTCATCAAAAATTACAACGTGACTTTTCAAGTACAAGACAGAAGACTTAGTTTCTAAGATTTTTTAGAGGCACGTTTTGGATTAAGATATGACTTAAAGGTCTGTCAGTTAACGTTAAAGGAATTATAGATTGTATTTTGTAGTTTCTTTGTCATATAAAACTTTTGTATAAGGGATTGTAAATACTTATTTCAATGAGTATAATGTAAACTTTTGTCAATGAATGAAATAAAGTGTTGATGTTTTACGTATTGTATATTCTTTATGATGTCATTTGAGAGATTATGTTTGCTCTAACATACTATTGTCATAAGATATGTACTTAAATGTCCTCTGAATGTTCAGATATATATTCTATGGTAATGGGATGTTACAATTACATATATTTAAAAACATTAAATTAATAAATAATAATTATGGATAATCACTACTTACCAACTACCTAATCAAATCCTTAAGACTTACATCGAGATTAACCTTTAGCATTATCACCTATTTAATTACAAGCTAAGCCTCTAGAATTATCATGAAAATAATGATAACAAATTATTACAGAGTTGGTGATGAAAAAGGCCTTCAGTAGTTTTGCTGCTGATTCTTAACTTCTAAGAACTAAATTTTTGATCGTCGTAATAACAAATTATTAAAAGAGTTGATCATACCGGCCTTCGGCTCTTCTCGTTCTGCTGTTGGACCACTCATGGTAGATTGTTGTAAGGACAGAAGTAGCACGTCAAGCATGCTTGAACAGCTTCATGCTAAGCCAGTGGAAATATACAGCAATGACTGTGATCGGAAGTGTCAAGGGCACTAAAAAGCAGTAATACCTGATATTCAAGAGAGGCGGCGAGATCAGGAAACTAGACAAAAACTATGAAGAGATGTTTTCATTTAATACTAAAGAAACATATGCAACTCGATCCTTACCAGTTACATCAACAATGCATCAACACATGAAGGGGTCAATTACTTCTAAGGTCCAAATAGTTTGACCTTTTTTTTTTAGGTTAAACCACCGGTATCCGAACTCACTGGGCCGACTAATCCGGTTCGGGGCGTAGACACAATTACGACTTTGACCCCTCCCTATGGGTGTGTTTAGTGGGGATCGAACTCGAGAGCTCTTCCCACAAGCTCAGCCTGTGTTACCATTTTTAAGTAGCTTCGTGTGTTTTGCATTAGGTATAAGATACTTGATAGTGTTATTTTTTAAACTTGGCAGCATAATACTACAGTTATAAAAAATTAACAATTAGTTAATTATATTTTGACATAATTGATTAAAATTAGTCGCATGTTATCAAATTCGTCACTTAAATAATAACGACAACACTCACTAGAAATCCTCCGAGACGTGAGATTTGAGAAGATCCAATAATACGTAACCTTACCCCTAACTAGTAGAAATGTTATTTCCAAACAATTAACTAGAAAGTTGATAAGTTAAACATTATTTAATATAACGATTTTTATTTGTATAAAATTTAATAATATATAATATTTACTAAATTATAATTAAATTCTTATCATTATCCCATATTAATTATATTGTTGTTGCTAAATCATGTCTATATGAACTATTTTATAATACTAAGAATCAACTTATAAACATCGAAATGTTATACATTTATTAATTTTTTTATAAATATTCTAAGAATAGATTCCTACCTTAACTATATTATTATTAATTATGTTTATAAAGATTATTTTGTGAATAAATATTAACATTAATATTAAAAACCAAAACTTAGCCTTACTCCTATAGAAAGGAATCAAAATTCGGGCTTTTATGCCTAAGCCCTAATTCTAAAGGATCTTACCAATAAGCGAATTCGACATATCAACTCCCATCATAGAGGAACAGCTTTTCCAATCAAAACAATGATCTTGATACTTGCTAGATTCAGGTAAAACAATCGCATAATACGAGTAATACTTGAAATGGCAAGATTAATACCTATCATTTTGAATAGCCGAGACGATGGGGTTATCGGAAGATGGGAGAAGCTTCGATATGACTGCGGCGAAAACGAAACCAATAAAAAAAACTAACCCAGCGACGATGAGGAACCAACTCCATAAAGTTGTCACCTTGGTGTAGTTCAACTGAGAGGCAGGAGCCATTGGTCCAAAGAGAGGGCGATATGGATGAACCAGGACAATCAAAGTCAAAGCTTCACTTGGTAGAATAAAGACTGAAGTCACACTACCTCTACCTTTACGTAAGATTTTTTTTAAGGAAAGACTTCAATTTTCTCTTTCCGCGTCGAGAGAAGTTATAACTGAAGTTGGCCTGGCCCAACTCTATATTCAAGTTTCAACAGTGTATCGAACCTCTTGCTCTATGGCAGCCCAGAATAGAAACTTAATATGAGGAGAAAGGAGAAACCAAAGGACGACTGTACAAAGCCGAGGGGGATTCATTGGCTCCGGTTTGCAAATGAGCACAAGGTAGGTTATCTTGTCGCGTGCACTTGTTAATAGTTTAAATGGTTGATTATATACAGATATACAGAAATTGAGTTCATGTTCAACCTTCAAAATTGAAATTGCTTCCTTTCTTTTGCCGTCCTTTTGTTTTCTCTGATTGTTTAGTTCTGTCCAGGGTGGGTTTACCTTTTCTTAAAGAGTAAATAGATCCGACTTCTATAAAAGTTGGGCTTTAAAAGTTAATGTTTTATTTTCTTCTAACAAGAAGTTTGGACGCCTTCTTCACTATTCTGGTTCTATTATCTGTCGATTACTATATATGTGTAGGCAGTTTCGTATTTTCTGTGCTTTCATCACTGAACCAATTGCTTCCATTTGATTAATTTTGGATGGACGTCTACTCTTATCTTTCCATAATTTGTCCCTTATATGCAGCTAGAATTTGTGCTTCTGATGGGAATTTGGTAACTTTGATGGCAAGCCTTGCAACTGAATCTGGTGCAGTGGTGACTTTTGTTGTCCGCAGAACAACTAAATGATCTTGGTTTTATATTGAAATCTGAACAAGAAATAACGGCGTGAAGATACGATTGATTATCAATCAAATCTTCAAATGAGAGAATTCTCAAACTTAATTGGCTGTTAAACTTGGTAGACAAGTTAGGCACCGATTTTTTGGTGCCTAATATGCCAAAAGGATGTGGCCAACCATATCTACCTTCTCCTGCCTATAAATAGGCATGATATGAACCAAGAGCAGAAAGTAAGTAGAAGAGAAAAAGAGATTGAGGTGAGAGAGAAAGAGAGATACAAAAATATTCTGTATACTTTTGGTTTAGTTTTTCCTTATAATTCTCTAGTTTTTCTTAGTAGTAAAAGTTTTCTATCCTTGCCCGTAGTTTTTACCCTAATTCGGGGCTTTTCACGTAAAATCTATGTGTTCATTACTATTCCCTCAGCCCTATTTAGCTACGAATTTGTCAGCCTGTCTTTCTTATTTTTGTGCCGACTCTCTTCTTCCAGAATTGCAGCTGCAATATTGTCGAAGATTAGAGTGCCTGTGTTAATTGTTAAATTGATGATGAGTTGATTATACGAATCTGGTAGACTTTGGAGTAGAAGTTCCGCATGTTCACTTATCTCTATTGTATGCCCCAATGATGTGAGTTGAAAAAATATAGTATTTAAAGTATTTAAGTACTCCATCACCGAAATGAATTCCACCATACGTAAAGTGTATAGTTTCCTCTTCAGAAAAATTTTGTTGCGAAGTAATTTGGCCTCATACAATTTTGTGAGGAAGCTGTACACTTTACGCATGGCGGAATCCACTTCGGTGACGGAGCACTTAAATACTTTAAATACTCTATTTTCCCAACTCACATCATTGGGGCATACAATAGAGATAAGTGAACGTGCGGAACTTCTTCTCCAAAGTTTACTAGATTCGTATGATCAACTCATCATCAATCTAACAAATAATACAGACACTCTAGTCTTAGACACTATTGCAACTGCTATTCTGGAAAATGAGAGTCGACACAAAAGTAAGGAAGATAGGCTGGCAACTTTGCAACAAGCGGAGGCCTTGGCGGTGACGAGAGGAAGATCAATGGAACATGGCTCAAGTGGGAGTCATAGTCATGGTATATCAAAATTCAGGAGTTAGAAGAATTTCAAGTGCCACAATTGTGGCAAGAAAGGACAGCTAAAGAAGGATTGTTGGAATCTAAATAAGAAAGATTCTGTTCCTCAAGGAAATGCGGCAAATACTTCAGATAATAGAGGTGCAATGGTCTGTGAAGCAGCAATGATTATTGGAGGCAAGAGAAGATTTCCTGATGTATGACTTCTCGATTCAGCTGCTACTTTTCATATGACCTCTCGAAGAGAATGGTTCTATCAATATGAATTTGTCTTTGAGGGATCTGTGTATAGCTGTAATGATCAAGCTTTAAAGATCGTTGATATCGGCACCATCAAGTTAAAGATGTATAATAGGACAACTCAGACTATTGACAAAGTGCGACATGTGGAGGGCCTAAAGAAGAATTTTTTGTTTGTAGGACAACTGGATGATCTCGGTTTCAGATTGGAGATTCAAAACAAGATCATGAAAGTGATTAGAGGAGCACTGGTATTTATGAAAGCAGAGAAGATTGTTGCAAATCTGTACATGCTGAGGGGAGTAACTTTGCAAGAAGGAGAGGTATTAGTTGCAGTGACTAGTCCAGACCACAAATCTGCAATGACTTGGCATAGAAAGCTTGAACATACGTCAGAACAAGGAATGAAGATACTTGCAGTGAAGAATCTACTTCCAGGTCTCACAAAGGTATCACTACCCTTCTGTGAGCATTGCATTGTGAGTAAGCAAAATCGATTGAAGTTCAACACATCAAAGTTCAGAAGCAAAAAAATTCTAAAATTAATCCACTCTGATGTATGGCAAGCACCAGTTACATCCCTAGGAGGAGCAAATTTCTTTGTATCATTCATTGATGATTATTCGAGGA
>JANKOD010000007.1:4411149-4427043 GCA_026284645.1 Erythroxylum acuminatum
TGTAGCTAATCTTCACCTAGCTTTAGCTGATGGAGTATTATCCAGCATAGAGGAAAAGAAGACTGCGAAGGAAATATGGAATCACCTCACAAAACTGTACAAGGCCAAATCACTCCACAACAAAATTTTTCTGAAGAGAAACCTATACACTTTACGCATGGCGGAATCCACTTCGGTGACGAAGTACTTAAATACTTTAAATACTCTATTTTCTCAACTCACATCATTGGGGCATACAGTAGAGATAAGTGAACGTGCGGAACTTCTTCTCCAAAGTCTACCAGATTTGTATGATCAACTCATCATCAATTTAACAAACAACACAAATACTCTAGTCTTTGACAATATTGTAGCTGCTATTCTGGAAGAAGAGAGTCGACACAAAAGTAAAGAAGACAGGCTGACAAATTCGCAGCTAAATAGGGCTGAGAGAATAGTAATGAATACACAACATAGAAAACCCCCAAATTAGGGTAAAAACCGCGAGCAAGGATAGAAGACTTTTGTTACTGAGAAAAACTGGAGAATTACAAAGAAAAACTATACCAAAAATATACATAATATTTTTGTATCTCTCCACCTCAATCTCTTTTTCTCTTATGCTTGATTTCTGCTCTTGGTTCATATCCTGCCTATTTATAGGCAAGAGAAGGCAGAATTGGCCAACCATACTTTTGGCATATTAGGCACCAAAAGATCGGTGCCTAACTTGCCTACCAAGTTTGACAACCAACCAAGTTTGACAATTCTCTCACTTGAGGATTTGATTGATAATCAATTATATCTTCACACCATTCTTTCTACCTTACCGCTTCATGTTGTTTACGTATCTGTCAGGCCGCACGAGGATCGACACCACATAAACTTGTCACCATTGATTGCTTTTGTCATAAAATATGTCAGGTTATCCATTGTATGATTTTTCTGCATGTTCACCGTTCCTTCTTCCACTTGAGCCACGTTCCATTGATTGGTAGGCAAGTTAGGCACTGATTTTTTGGTGCTTAATATGCCAAAAGTATGGTTGGCCAAATTGGCTAACCATATCTGCCTTCTCCTGCCTATAAATAGGCAGGTTATGAACCAAGAGCAGAAAGCAAGCAGAAGAGAAAAAGAGGATAAGGTGAGAGAGAAAAGAGAGAGAAAGAGAGATACAAAAATATTATGTATATTTTTGGTCTGATTTTTCCGTGTAATTCTCCAGTTTTTCTCAGTAGTAAAAGTCTTCTATCATTGCCAGTAGTTTTTACCCTAATTTGGGGGTCTTCTACGTAAAATCTGTGTTCTCATTACTATTCCCTCCGCCTTATTTGGCTGCGAACCTGCTCAAATCCGGTTGATTTTTACAACAACTTTAGCAGACCTGCTTCCATCGTCTTCTTTTCTCCACCAAGGAGGCTCACTTGGAGTCTTTGGAAAGTAAGGCTTTTGACTTCTGCCCTTCAAAGCTAGTTTTCTTTTTTGATGCTTGTTTATGTATGTGGTTGCTTTGTCTTTTGCTTCCAAAGATATGAATAACAATGATCTGGTTTCTCATTGAGACGTTTGCATTTATGTCAAGTAATCTAACAAAGTTGTATGATAACAATCAAATCCCTCAAAAATATAATTATCTCATAGTCGATAGCTCAGTGTTTGCAGGAGAATTTTTAGCTTTGGCATTGTGTTGCCTGAGAAAAATGTTACATTGAAGTTGAAAGTGAAGGCAGTAATAGTTGTAGTCTTTTTATATTTTTAGCAAAGACTGTTTTAGAGCTTATAGGTGTGCCATAAAGAACCCAGGTTGTTGAGTGACAATACAGCAAATTAGCGAAAGAGAAGATGTGAGGAAAATAGTGGTAGACTTGGAAGATTGTTGTTAGAGACGAGAAGGGATTTGGGAAGTATTAAGAAGAATGGTGTTAAAAATGAGAAGGGATTCATACAGGATTGAGAAGAAGAAATTCAGTTACTTCAAAATTGTCCTTTAAAAGATGCTTCTCCCTTTATTTACCAATGCAATATTGATTGATCCTCTAGGGATTAAGGTCAATATAAATTTACTGCAAGTGAACGACGTAATTATAGCTAGTACAGACAAGCATGAGTCGATTCCACGAAGACAGTAATTATTAATAGTTACCCTTTTTTATTATTTAGCATAAAAATCAGATTTTTGGTTTTTAATTAAAAAAAGTTAAACAAATATACTAAATTAAGATTAAACAATTTTGCCTCAGGACAAGTAGAATACGAAAAAAAATCAATATCAAATTGTAGTGTCTAGGTGATGAATTTCCCTAAAAATCATTAAATTATTAACCTTTTATCATGAAATTATATTATTGATTATTGTATCGTAAAAATTCATATTATATATTAATAATTCTCTCGAGACTATTAACAATTAATTCATTATTTGATTAACAGAATTATTTCTAGTTAAAATCCATAAAATTGCATTATCGACTTATAAATTTTGTTATTAAGTTTGACCATAATTCAGAATATTTATGTTGAATAACTCTAGGTTTGCATGTAACTCTTTCCAATTACGATATTTCTATTCATACAGGAGGATTCCTCAGTCTCATTCATATGAAATTCGAATCATGCATTAATATTTTGGATATATTAGTATAAGAATAAAACACATAATTGAATTGTAATAAATCATTCAATATAATTACTTTGAACAAAAGATTAAAACATATTATTATCCCAAACTAGGATTCATACACCTAGACACAACACGTTTAGTTACTAATCATAGAAAGCGAAATAAAAAATAAACATGGAGAAAAACTAATAGAAAATAAAGAAATCATATTTTTAAATCTCCGTTTTTTTTCTATTGAATCCTTTTGTAAGTTTGGATTTAATGTAGATATATACTAGATCTCTTGATGTATTCTTCATATTTTCCTCGTCCCTTGATCAAAATCATCGCCTCTCTGAGTGTCTTACGTCTAAAAACTACTGTAAAACTTAGCTCTTATTATAATGCATTTTGTGTTAGGTTTCAGATAGTTTTTGTTCAATTTTTAGTCTTTTCTGATCTATCTGTTCAAGATTGTTTTTAGGATCTTATGTTTAGGTTAAGCTTTAAGAACTTAAGTAGAAGACTTTGAAAAGATCAGAGATAGACAAAGTGTATGGCCAATTGGACTAAACTTGGTTGTGCCTTCTTTTTGGAGAACGTAATAAAAGCAACAGAAGACAGACCAAGACACGGCTTGGCAACAAGGCCATGCCGATAATCTGAGCATTTTGGCTATCTATGGTTTTTAGCATAGATGGAGAATCCAAATCTAAACGTGGTCTTCAGAGATTATTTAAAGGACATCTCAAGATTTTAAGGAAGCCCAGATGCGTAGCTATTCGAATTCGTTTGGACCAACAACCGTTTGTTTAAAGTAAAACTTATTTTTGCAGAATTGATAGCCAGACCACTGGAGCTTTACATGGACATATCTAAGGCTTATGAGGTTCAAATGAAGTGATTCAAAAGCTCAAATTCAAGCCAATATCTTGGGCCATAATTTCTATGTAAAACTCGAGGCCCAAAAGTGCTATTTTAAGGGGCTAAAAAGGTTGAGAATGAGATACGAAATTTATCTCGACCTAGTCTGACCTTCCCTTGGTTTTTGACCCATAACTTTAGCTATTGGGTTTTGTTTTAAGCAAAAGAAGATCCTTTGGAAGGCTGAAAAATGGAGCCACAATTTATGTGAAGAGATCGTGACCTAAATATGAAGACATCGAGGTCAGAAAGAGGGTAGAAGTATCAGGATGGAAATAGAGTTCCAAACGTAGTTTATAAGAATAAACGTGGGGATGCACGAGATAGGAGAGATTTTTTCACTCTTTCTGATTTACTTTTTGTTAAAACAATGATCTTTGTGAACAACGTAGAGAGAATCAATTTAGTTTTCTTATCAACTTTGATTTAGAAGCTATTGTGTATAATGATAGTGAGGGCACTAGAGTAACAAAGATTTGAGGTGATCATACGCCTTAGGGAATGATTCACCATTCATTTGAATAAATGTTGAAATGTTCCCCTAAAGCTCCATAGTTTTATGACGTGAGTAGAACTTGCTCATAAACTTATTATAGACCTCTGACTATGTTGTCAAAGAATTCTTCGGTAAGGTCATTAAACATCCTTTAGCCTTTTCCTTTAAGGTGTAAGGAAAGCATCTCATCTTCAACTCGTCTTCTGACAACCCTTGCAATGGAAATGTGTGGAGCATGGTGTAGAAATCACGAATGAAGTTAAGATGATCTTCATTCAGTACTCTATGAAAAGATGACAGTATGTTGTAGTGAGTATTCTTCAGCTCATAGTTTCTCGCTACAAGAAGTGGTTGTCCCAATGATCGGTTGAGCATATTCCTTCATAGGTTGTGCTGCTTCGTCAGCCATGGCTGCTCTTTTTATTTTTTTCCTTCGCTCTTCTTCCAATTCTAAGTTCAGGTCCTCTTCCACTCTTTCTCGATTTCTTTCCTCTACTCTTGGTAGTCTGTGAATGTTATCAACTTAAGGAACGAATTTGTTTCCTAGGGACCTATGCCCTTGCATAAAACACCTAAAGGCAATTCAAGAGGAAACAAGCAAACAAATTAAATAAAAAATCAATTTATTACTAGTAACAAAGTTCCCTAGTAACGACACCAAAAACTTGTTGCGCTTTACTTAACACTACCTAAACGCGTCACTCACAAGTATACGAGGTTCCCATAGTATATGGTTGACGCCCCAAGGTCGTCTCACAAGGAAGTCTATAATTGTAATAACTTGATTAAAAACAAGAAATTAAAGAATCAAATTCAAGAAGGTATAAAGGTTGTGAAATTATAAAATTAAACCAAATGAATGAATTGCAAGAGCTGATATAAACCTTTCGAAGATAACCTAGGGTTGGCACTTCTATCCAATTTCAAGCCTAAATTCTTAAATTTCCCATTAATATAATTTGCAGCTTTATTCTCTCTTCAATCAAATTAGCAACTATCAATTTAATAGTTCTCATATTCATAAACTAATAATTACCTATCGTTTGTGTGAGATCTCACATCGGTTAGGAAGGAGAACAAAATATGCCTTATAAGGGTATAAATACCTCTCCCCCTAAGATGCATTTTTCCAAGGGTGGGAAGAGCAAAACCGTGAGGGTGTTGGTTCGAAGGGCAACCCAAAGCGGACAATATCTGTAGGCGAGTGGTCTGGGTTGTTACAAATGATATCAGAGCCAGTTCCCAAACCGTTGTGCCAGCTAGGCTGGGCCCTAAGGGGGGTGGAGAGTGTGAGATCTCACATCGGTTGGAGAGGATAACAAAGTATCCCTTATAAGGGTATAGATACCTCTCCCCCTAAGACGCGTCTTCTCAAGGGTGGAAAGAGCAAAACCGTGAGGGGTTTGGCCTAAGGGACAACTCAAAGCGGACAATATCTGTGAGCAGGTGGTCTGGGATGTTACAGTTTGAAGTTATGAATTAAGCAACCTCTAAAACTTATATTTATAATTCATTCTTAGGGTAATTGATTGTTTAGTTCCAATATCAAGTTTCATCTTTCGATTCTTCACTCAATATCTTAAGACTAATAGGTGGCCAATATATTAACCTAGCATTCAACATAACACAATCAATCCAAGCAAGATATATATTAATGAGAATTATCAAATCAAGACATTCAATTAAATCTAGATACAAACCTTAGGTAAGAATAATTTAGCTCATTATCAAAATGAAAATATTACTCATATCAATTGAATTCAAACCAGTAAATCCCATTGTATAAGAAAGAAATTGAAACAAGAAAAATATGAAATCAAACAAAAAGAATAAAGAACAAAAGATCCCTTAAATGATGACTCGGAGTGAAACTCTCGTTCGCTTTCTCTAGCTGTCAATTAATGTTGATGACAAAACTATATTGATTCTCCCTAAGTTGGTCACAAAGTTCGGTGTTTTAAAAAAAAGTAAATCAGAAAGAATGAAAAAATATCTCTTATTCTATGTGTCCCCACGTCTGCTCTCCTAAACTATGTCTAAAACTCTATTTTCGCCCCGATATTTATCTCCTCTTTCTAACCTCGATATCTTCATATTTAGGTCACGATCCCTTCACATAAATTGTGGCTCTGTTTCTCAGCTTTCCAACGGATCCTCTTTTGTTTAAAAACAAAGCCTTGTAGCTAAAGTTATGGGCCAAAAACTAATTCTTAGCCTTTTTAGCCCCTTAAAAAAGCACTTTTGAGCCTTGAGTTTTACATAGGAATTATGACCCAAGATGTTGGCTTGAATTTAAGCTTTTGAATCACCTCATTTAGATCTCATAAGCCTCAGATATGTCCATGTAAAGCTCCAATGATCAGGCTGCTAATTTTGTAGAAAAAAAAGTTTTACTTTGAACAAATGGTTACTGGTTCAAATGAATCTTAACAAACCAATTTCCTTTTTTTTGTTTAATAAAATTTTGAGTAAATTTTGATTTAGAATAGGTGCTTTGATTTGTTAATTGTTTTTTATGAGATGCAGGCACAGTTAAATGAAAGGGGAGTTTTATTGTATTTGGCGGAGGCAAATACGGGGAGTTGCCTTGGCCGTGCTTTAAACCAAATAGGTCGTGTCCTTGCCTACCTTGGCTATGCTTAATCAACTTCTTTAACCAAATACGAGATCAAAGCCTATAAACTTGGTCGTGCCCCACTCTACTAATGTCATGTACCTCACAAAAGCCTTACACCAAATTTGCCCTACCTTTATGTGTTTGTGGCAAGACAGTTGGTAGTAAGACTTTGTATCGAACTATGCAACGATGGAAATCTAGTGCTGCTTAACTCTCATTATTTCCTTTCCTATCTATGCATGACCACATTGAGGACAATGTGATTTTAAAGTGTAGGGTACGAGTTTTGTTTTCAACTTGTTTTGTTTACTAATTTGTTTAATGTTTACAAGGTTTTGTTTTCTTGTTTTTCAAAATGTTTAATGCTTTAATTTTTTTTAATCAAATTCTTGATAGATGACCTTAAAAAATTTTAAAGCAAAAGTTTGATAATTGAATGGAATAAATACTAATTATTAATTTGGATGGTCATTCTTTTGCATTACCTTAAAACAATTAGTGAGAATTTAAGCTTTAAAGATTGAATGTCAAATGGTTGTCACATGAAAATTGCGATAGAGCATTAAAATGATAAAGCAACTAGGTTTAATCACTTCACTTAAAAGGCCAACCTTTTATACATCTCTACTAGCCAAATTTGAGCCTTTTTTTTCATGTTCTTTCTTTTACACAATATTATGAGTCATAAACTGTTTTATCATTTTCTCTCAATTGTTTGACCTTCCATTAGGAATAAGAGTATTTGAGGAATTTAGAGATTGAGTCATTGTGTAAATTAAAGTGTGGGGTTAATTTGGTTATCCATGTTTGGGGGTTGAAATTTCTTTTGAATAGAGTACCTTTATTGCAATTGTGAGTCCTTTCTTGTTAAAAAAAAAAGTATCAAAGAAAAGAAAGTTGTTTCGCACGGCCAGGTGACAATAAGCTTAGCTGTGGTTTTTGCAATAATATTTTTAAAAAATGAATATATAAAAACAAGAAAGAAAATAATTAGAGAGAGCTAATCCTTAAATTAAAGGGTATTATAGTAAAATGCTGGAGATGTTTGAAAACAATTGTGTTTGGGATTTGTGAAGTAGTAGTTATGCTTAATTGCTTGATTCTTAGAATTGCTCTTGTATTTAATGAGTAACTCACTTTTTCAAATGAAGGCCTGGAACCATAAGAAAAGTTATAGCTGCCAGTCTATCCGCACACTGGTTCCCTTTGCGATAGGTATGCTAAAAGTGGACCTCTCATAGATGGGTGAGGAGACCTTTGATACCTGTCACCAAAAAAAGGTTCTCAGTTAGTACAATATTGGAGGACGAGAGGATATTAATAACTTCGAGCAAGTCGGATTCGACAACGATTCGCCGAAAGCCCATGTCCCATTATAACTAAATGAAAAGACCTTCTGATTGATGCTTGATTGTGGTTAAATGATGGAGATTTGATTAATAAGCAAGTTTACGGAGATATACTTTTATTAAATGTAAAGAGTGTAAACACTTCTATGATCAAACACTTAGAGAGATGTTGTGAGGAAGTGACATTTATGGGTATGCATGGAAGAGCTATTGGCTTGCATTAGTATAAGTTTTGTTTGATTTGAGAATAATTGTGAAAATTATTGAATGGTTAGTCTTGATTTTATTTGATAATTTTTGAACTTGATAAAATTCTCTCTTGTTTGTTAAAATCTATTATATGATGGTGCTTGTAACATGGCCTGTTATAATTGCCCCGGTGGAACGTCCATGTCTCCCATTGGATGCTATGACATCCCACTCCCACTAACGGAATATTGGCACCGAAAATATGACCTTTTCAAGCACTTGTGGTGACTCAATCTACCATTTGTTCAAAATCATTGTCCATCACCTGTAGCTACCCAAAGTAAAAGCTGGGCCTTTAGGTTGCGTCATGAACATCATAATAGCAGATTATTATAACAGTTGACAGAAATGACTTTCAGTCTGCAACCATCAATGGGAAAACGAGAAGCACGCGTCGAAGCACTTTCCAAAGCTTTTATATACACATGTCAGTGTCTTGTACACCGTCCCACCCAGGCTTGTTCACTGTTGCGCGGCATATTTGCTGAGGCATTGATCCCCACTTTATCCTGGCCCCATGCATCACCGACTTAATTAATTCATCAAGCTGTTGTTGAATGCTCGAATACCATGTTTGGTAAGTTAATACTCGTACGGGACATTGACTAGAAACACTACCGCATTTATAACCAGAATTAACCGAGATTAACAGTAACTACTGCAAGTTGGGTTGACTTAGTTTGCCTGCAAGTTGAGTTGATTCAATCTTTAGTTTACCTATAAATAAAAAGCGCAGGTTAACCCAGAGAAAGAGAGATGTCAATATCATTGGCAAGGGCTCTCCCACTCGGGGACTCCACCGGCTGAAACTGGAGGTGGATTCTTTCATAGTGAGCAAACTTATCTCTTCTTCGGACAATAGCTCGATGGCTCTCAACCTCATTGTAATGGGTTTTCATGAGTTACTTACTCGTAATTGAACCATTATTCACCGACATATTTTTTCTCGAGAGTAATAGATGTGTTGATTGACTGACTACCTCTACAGCACATTTTGATATTAAAGTCATTTATTTTGATACTACACTTATAAGGTGTCACAAGCTTCTCCTAGAGAATCAATCGGAGATCTGTTTCTCTCATCCTGTTTTGTAAACGGTCTCGTTCTTTTTCATTAATACAAAAAAAAAAGGTGAAACGTTACCGGCCACGTCGGTGAAAGAAAAACGTTGTGACATTAGCACGTGGGTCTTGAGTCCTCAATGTCTTTGCCTCTCTGTCTCTGTGAACAGAGAGACTGAGGCTGCTGGTGGGTATGGGACCACCACCTCATCCCTCACTACCCTTTGAGTCGGCCCAAAGAATGTACAAGGTTCCCGAAGATACTAGACAGAGGGCAGTTCTGGTTCAGTAGAAAAACCATGAGATAAATTCAACATGAATGGTTGTGAACTTGTGATGCTGAGTAGAGACAGTAATCAATTAGCAGTTGACTAATTAAGTATGTGATAGTTTCTTGTACGTATAAATATATACCTCCTCTAAGACTCTTAAGGTGAAATCTTAGAATTTAAGATTAGTCTAAATTGAAATACCTAGTACAAATAAAAAAAAAAACATGAACGGTTGGAAAACAGTTTTGATTAAACCCCCGAGTCGTTTCAGGCAAGTTCAATTATGATAAAAATAATTGATCATCCCTATCATTGACATTGAGATTGTTCATTCAAGTTCAAATTAAAATTAACCACGTGTTTGCTTACTTTTGTTTGTCAGTTGCTTAATGAATCTCGTGTCATATGAATAATATACAGCTATGTTTTAATAATATATATATATATATATATACACAAGAAAAAAGGCAAATCACATCAAACAGCTCCTGTGATATACTTGATTATTCATCTTAGCCCTTGTGTTTTTAATTTATTCACCTTAACTTTTGTGTTTTTTATTCTCATTCAAGATATCCCAATTAGCTATTTTCGAACAAATTTATCCTTAGATTATTGAAATACATTTTTTTAAATCTTTTGATTCCAAGAATAAATTTGTCCGAAAATAACTAATTGGATATCTTGAATGAGAATAAAAAATACAAGAGTTAAGATGAACGAACTAAAAACACAAGGGTTAATATGAATAATCAAGTATATCATGAAATCTTTTATAATATTTGTCCAAGAAAGAAAGAGTGACTGTCAACAGGAAGCCTTCTGGTAAAATGCTCGCAGCGCAACCACACAACAAAATTCCTCCTTCCCTGTCTCCTTCTTACATACACTATGGCTGCTTCTCTCTCTCTTCAAGCTTCTTCCATCAGATTCCCCAACTCTGATTTATTTTCCTCCAAGGTGTCGTGTCATCTTCTTTCGTTAAATAGTTTACCTTTCTTGTTCTTTTCAACAAGTTATGAATTAGATAAAGGTTTCTCTTTTTCTATCTTCATGTTGCTTTCTTAGCTTGTTATATATAGATATGTATAGGAAACCATCATCTGGGCTGTTCTTTACCCCTTTCTGGCAAAATTTTTATTTTGATTTGTTGGGTTTCTGGGAAAGTTTTCCAAACTGAGCTTTCTCAAAGTTTCTCTTCGTGCAAGTAGTTGTTACTTGTACTGAAACAGGTTGTTGTTTCTTAACGATGTAAATTCTTGAACCAGGGCTTTCAACCATATTCTTTCCGATGGTATATTTCACAAGTAATAATAGAACAGAGCAGGATAATGTTTTGTTCCTTGAAGAGATTGTGCGCATAAATTAGAATTCAGATGGAAACGATGGTTTCGTTTTCTATAAACTAACACTACTCCATTTCGATTTACAAAACTTCCCAATTACATAACACATAATAAGCGCACGTCCATCGATGCACAAAGAAGACGACACCAGTATCAATAAAAATTTCTGATTTCTTCACATACAAAAAGTGTCAAGAAGATGAACACAGAAGAATAGTCGATGCTTACCTGATGGAATGAAGACAGATGACCTTAATAGCTATAGAGGAAAACGTTCGTCAATGGAAGATTAGTTCCTAATTTTGCATAAGATCCTCGTAATGATAGATTAGTTCTTGCCACTGATGAATTTAATCCTTTTCAAGCAAGGAGTGTTTCATATAATGCATGGCCTATAATTTTAGTAAACTATAACTTAGCACTATGGAGACATTTGAAATAAGAAAATTTGATTTTGTCTTCAATTATACTTTGCCAGACTCTTAAAAGGGATATTGATTTTTTTTTGGCAACCATTGATTAAAGAGCTAACAAAGTTGTGGGAGTTTGGGATAGAGACATATGTTAATCAATCATTTAAGACGTGTATAGCCTTGTTCTGTCAATTAGTAAAAAGACTTAATATCTTAATCATCGTAGATTTTTAGACATAAATCATTCTTGGATGCATGATAGGAGATCATCTAATGGTGATATAGAGTTAGAAGAATCATCAATTCCTTTGTTAGGATCTGATGTATTAGAGCTTATTAATGAGTATCATAATGTTTTTGGGAAGACCAAAAAAACAAAAAATACCAAGTGATAATCCTTGGAAGCAGAGGTTCATATTTTTTAGTTACATTGTTGGAAGCATAATGGGTGCCGACATAATCTTGATGTGATACACATTGAAAAAAACGTATGTGATAATATACTAGGAACTTTGTTGGAGATTTTGGGCATGTTAAAATATCATCATAATGAAAGGTTTGATTTGAAAGAAATGGGGATTAGCAAAAAACTGCATCCTATCAAAGTAGATCACTCCCCCGTGTCACTAGCTCAAACTTGTTTTTACATGACTTCAGAAGAGAAAGAAAACTTATATTCAGTTTTGAAGAATGTGAAACCACTGTAAGATTATGCATCAAATATAATATGATGTGTTGATGTTAGTAAGAGAAAAATATCAGGATACAAAAGTCATGATGCTCGTATTATTATGCAACACTCACTCCAATTTGCTATCAGGATAGTTGTTTTGAGTAGGCTAGGTGCTTTTTTCAAAGGAATATCCATTAAATTCATTAAGTCAAGGGATCTTGAGCATCTAGACAAGGAAACTGTGGAAGTACTATGTCAACTTGAAATAATCTTTCTACCTTGTTTCTCAAACATCATGGTTCATTTACCTATTCATTTGCCAAAACAATTCAAATTTGTTGGACCAGTGCATTGCCACTCTGTGTACTTTGTTGAGAGGCATTTGAGTAGGAAAAAATATTTATTTGTAATAAAAGCCAAACATGAGGGTCTATAGCCAAAGGATAGTTAGCTGAAAAATGTGCAAATTTTTATTGATGGCCATCCAATCTAATCTATCCACCTCGATGGACGTGAAACTTATGTTAGCACATTAATGGCCATTTTATTTGGAATGTAGATCCATCTATGTGCGAGTCAAACTATGAAGGATGGATAGATGATGACTCAGACAGTGACGATGAAGTATATGTTCCTCAATGGACAGACAAACCCAACAGAAAGACAAAATATTCATGCCAATTAAAACAAAGGATCCAACCCATGCATGATGACGATAATGACTCAAGGCCTTGGATTGGTCTTAGGAATCCTAAGTCTAGTCCAAAGAATCTCTATGAACTATTGAGAGAAGTTGGAAAAGAGCATTTGATCCAGTCAAGATGTTTTGTGCTATTGATCCCTAAGGAAAGCCTTAAACCAGTACCTTGTATGAAGATGAGATCATATGAGGAAGATTTTCTACCCTTAGAAGCTCAAACCAACAAAAACATCGTAGTATATGTCAGGCCTTACATATATGTCATAAGGTAAGGACAAGATATAATAGGCATATAGAAGACAATGACAATATAAATCTTGGTGATGTATCATCTTCATTTTTTGCAAAATTTAGGCATCTTATTAGAGGGAAAGGGTAAAGGAAAGGCAGATATGTCAATTTAGACTTAAATACATTACATCAAACTCATCAATACATTATATTTAATTCAGATGACACAGATGATGAGAAGTACATTAGGTAAGGTACACATACATTATTCATCCACTTTAAGACTAATCTTTTTATTCCCATCATAATAATTAACATATATCATTTTTTGTACGAAGAATGAAAGAGACAAGCAGTAAAGGAAGTTGATGGGCAAGGGCACAAGATCATTGCAATGAGTTTCCTCAATGGTTTCAAGATAAGGTGATATCTTGTTATGACACATTAAGTCATATCCGTTGGTTGTCCAAAGGCCCTAACAATGTGCAAAGAAACATTCATGTTATGTTATTAATGGATACAAGTTTATGACTAAAAAATATGTAAGGTGTAAGAGTCAAAATAGTGGAGTTTCTTCGACAACATTTACTCCGAGTTTTGCAAGTTATAGAGACCAAAATATAACACTTGGAAATGTGAATTACTATGGAGCAATAAAGGAAATTATTGAAGTGGATTACTGGGGATAGTTTAGTATAGTGTTGTTCAAATGTTATTGGTATCAAAAGGAGAAAGACAACTATGGGCTTACTCGAGTAAAATTAAAAAAGTTATGTTATATGGAAGATCCTTCGAAAGCCAAGTTCATCAAGTATTTTATGTAGCCAATTGTTTTGAAGAAGGTTGTCATTATGTGGAGAAGAATGTAACCAAGTATAATGTTTGATGTACCTTTGGATGATAATGAAAATGTTGAATAAATATAATGGGAAAAACCAAATGGCTATGTTAATGATTTCTTTAGAAATGATGGTGATGTGGACCCTAATTGGTTTAGAGAAGATTTACTTGTAGACACAGTTGACATAACTCCAAATATCTTAAATATAGAAACAAAAAATGATGATGAAGAAGATTCAGACTTTGATGACACTAAATGGGATTTAATGGACATTGATCAATAATTTGTTACAGAAAGTCCTTAGTTATTTTTCTTTCTCTATTAAGTAGATAGTTTTTGTTACTATATGTTTAAATATGCTTTACTAATCTTATTATTTATATATGGTTATTAGCAACAATATTCTTTATTGTTATAGGTCTTCAAAATGAAAAAAGGGAATAAGAAAACATGTGCGACCAAATTTGTTGCACCATATTCTATGGCTAACTTTTTGAGAAAGCAATAAAAGAAGACTTGTGCTAAGGAGCTAAAAGATTCATCTGACTTGTGACATAGAGAGGAAGAACATTTAGAGGATAGTAAAGAACAATGTCAATTCATTAAAAAAAAGGTACTTTTTTTTCATTTGCTTTGGTAATATATGTGATTATTCTACTGTTAAATTTGGTTTGCATATAGTGGCCATAGTAATAGTTATTTTTAGTCCTTTTTATAATGATAATGAATTTTTTTTGATATTGATACAGATTAAAAAAACTTGTAATTTATTTTTTCATTCCATTGGTTTTAATTGTCATAAATTTTAATAGAAAGGGAAGGACCAATCCTCTAAGAAGAATGGCAGATCACAATCTTTATGTCGTTCAAGTATTGTTGCTGACTTTTAAAGGTGGAAAATACAAAAGAAACTTGTTGAGTAATAACCACAAGTGGAAAGTGGAGGAGATGAAATATATGAAAATGTAATAGAAGGTGAAAAGATTGTTCAAAAAGAGTCCACTTTTCTAAGGTGGCAAGAACTAATGACTAAAATTATAAAACAACAACCTGAACTACATGAAGATACAGTAGAAGAAAATGGATATGATATAAGCATGTATATGGTAGAAATTGCTACTACTCAATGTAAAGGTAATCATATATTATACTATTATTTAAATGGTTTCTCTTATGCATACTAACATTAGTAACTATTTTGAATATAGAATTTGTGAAGAAGGAGAGAGGTCTAACTTTGCTCAAGAAGGTTCATGTAAGATCCATGGAACAATGCAAACTAATTTTTTCCATGCTCTTAATCAGGCAGTTGGTTTTGATAAGAAGATGTTGACTAAATTCACACTTTTCTTGGGTACTGTGGCTAGTAAATAAAATCTTGCACCTCTAAACCATGTTAATTGGCATAGGATTCCCAAAGAACCTATTTGAGAATATATTAATATAAGAAACCATTATCCTAATGCTCCTTTCAATTTTGATTTATAAAATTTAAATGAACATTTATTACATTGCTTAAGAGATATTCTCTATCATTAGAAGGTAAAGAATGGACTTTGAAAACTGCTAGAGATGCATGGAGAAGTTACAAGTCTAGAGTGAAGCGATAACATTTCAAATACTAGACAACAGATGCTGAAAGAATGGACAATTAGCCCAACTACTTAAATAAATAAGTCTCTGAGGAGCTTATTTCTTATTAAAAACACCCGGATGTGAATGTATGATAATTATTAATATTTTTACGAATTAGTTACGTGATAACTAATTAATATAATGCTTTAATGTATAGTAAATTATTGAAACAAATATTCAAAAATAAAACAACAAATCGAAATGCACATAGTTGGTCTTAAGAGCTTTATAAGTATTTATGCTAAATTGGTAAGTTCTTCAATGAGTTATATGTTAGAGAACTACCCTAAAGGCAATCACCTTTAACACTTATTGTACAAATAATTTTATAATTAATAAAGGCATTTTTTATTACTTCGATGTTCATACGTTTATGGATTTGATGTTGATCTTAAATTGATTTAATGAAGTATTTGATACAAAAAATAGCATGGAGGAAATCATGATGAGATCATTATAATGAGATTCCTATCATGTGTAATTATGTTAGTATCTAAACTTTTCCTAG
>JANKOD010000007.1:4432602-4453231 GCA_026284645.1 Erythroxylum acuminatum
GTTTTTTGCAATATTAGGGGTCTTAATAATTCAAAAAAACAACAGTTAGCAGTGAAGTCCCAGCTTAAGATGTTGTCAGGTTCTTTTGTCTGCTTGATTGAAACTAGGGTTAAGTCTCCTTCCCTTTTGAATAACATGTGCTATTCCTTATTTCCTAGATGGCATAGTTATAGTAATTTAGCTCAGACTTTAAATGCAAGGCTAGTGGTAGCTTGGAATCCGGACTATTACATGTATTTTCCTGTTGTTACTACTGATTAACTGATTCCTATAGAGGTGACCCCTCTTAACAGTACTTCCTCCTTTTTTGTAACTTGTGTGTATGGCTCTAATAATTATAATCACAGAAAGTTCCTCCTGTCTACCCTTTCTAATATCAAGTTGAGTGTTGGTAGTCATTTGTGGGTTATTGCTGGAGATTTTAATGCTATTTTATATTCTCATGATGCTGAGTCTCTTAGTTCCTCGGCTCTTATTGGTATGAAGGACTTTAGAAAGTGTGTTGAGGACTGTGTTTTTATATGATTTAAACTCTAATGGTCCTAGTTTTACTTGGACCAATAAACAATCAGATGACCTCTTTATAGCCAGGAAGTTAGATAGAGCTCTTGTTAATTCATCTTGGAGTTCTTGTTTTCCTAGATCCTATGGAGTGATTCAAAATTCTAACATCTCTGACTATTCTCCTGTGGTGATTAGGTCTAGCTAACCAGCTAAAAATATTTTCTCTGTTTAGGTTTTCCAACTTCTTAGTTTCTAAGCCTAATTTCCTTTAGACTGTAGAAGATACTTGGTCTTCTCACGTCTAGGGAACTTCCATGTTCTGTGTGGTCTCTAAGCTTAAATTATTTAAAAATGCGTTCAAGTCATTAAAATCTGATTAGGGAGGTGATTTGAATGTTAGAGTGCAACCTGTCAAGCTTCCATTAATAATATCCAAGATCAAATGCGACAATTGCATAATATGCCTCACCTGGTTGCCCAAGAAAATGAGGTCATTACTAACTTGATTAAAGCTTTAGGGGACCAGGAGATGTTTTATAAACAATCTTCTCATATTAAGTGGCTCAGAGAAGGAGATAGGAATACCAAATTCTTTCATAATTCTATTTTGTCAAATAAGAACAATAACAACATCCATTCTTTACTGGTAGTTACTGATCATAGGATTGTTGATTTTGAAGATATCCAAAAATAGTTCTTAGGTTTTTTTCATAGCACACTTGGGAACAAGAAAGATCTACTCTCCTCTAGAGAGTATGTGACAACTCTTTTTCCTTCTCCTATCCCTGAAAATCTTAGAAACAATCTCATAATTGAAGTCTCAACGTAAGAGATTAGGGATGTTTTTAACTCCTTTAACCCAAATAAGACTTCTGGTCCAGATGGTTTTAATGGTTTTTTCTTTAAGCAAACATGACATATTATTGGGTATGATATTCCTATGGCCATCTAAGATTTTTTTCGGACGTGAAAAGCTTCTTAAAGAGCTAAATGATACTTTTATTTCTCTTATCCCTAAGATAGATCACCCTTCCACTGTTTATGATTTAAAACCAATTTCCTTTTGTAACATGATTTACAAGGTAATTTCGAAAATCATGGTAAATAGGCTTAAAGATTTGCTCCCTTACATAATCAGCCCTAGTCAAAGTGCTTTCATGAAGGGTCGCCGAATAGGGGACAATATCCTGCTAGCTCAAGAGATTTTGAAGAATTATCACCTTTTAAATAATCATAAGCGTTGTGCTTTTAAAATTGATTTGAAAAAAGACTATGATTCTATTCACTGGGATTTCCTCCCGAATGTGCTCTTAACTTTAGGTTTTCCTCCCACTTACATTAAGTAGATTGAAGAGTGTATCACCTCTCCTTCATACTCTATCTTGATCAATGGATCTCCTTCGATTTTTTTTTTGTGGTAAGTCAGTTTTAAGACAAGGGGATCCTTTATCCCCTTATCTCTTTATTCTTTGTATAGAGGTTCTCTCTAGGAGTATGGATGCATCTATAGCTCGTAGTGACACTTTTAAATACCATTGGAGGTTTACAGTTCTTAAAATCTCCCACCTTTTATTTTTTTGATTATCTTTTGTTGTTCTGCCATGCTGATATAGGGCCAATTCAAACTATGTTTGATTGCCTGCACACTTTCTCAAATTTGTCTAGTCTGGATATGAACTTTAATAAGAGTTAGTACTTTTTATCTACTGATATGGATTATATGGCTCATTAGCTGAAAACTCTAACTGGTCTTCATAGAGGTCACCTTCCTATTCGTTACCTAGGTTTGCCTCTCTTAATAGGTCGTCTTTCTAGGAGAGATTGCATGCCTCTGTTGGATAAAATTGATGCCAAGGTAAATAAATGGACCCATATAACTCTTTCCTATAATGGTAGACTGCAGTTGGTTATTTCTGTGCTCTCAACTTTTCAAGTGTATTGGTCTATTCATTTCATTCTTCCATCTTCCATTATTAAAGACATAGAGACTAAATTAAGGAATTTCTTGTGGTCTAGGAATATTGCGTCTAACCCTCATGCTAAGGTTAAATGGAGTGATCTCTGTAGACCTAAAAAAGAGGGTGGATTAGGCATTAAACATTTATCTACGTGGAATAATGTTCTTATAGAGAAAAGAATTTGGTTTCTTTTCAATGATAATGAAGCTTTGTGGGTCAAGATGGTGCATACCATTATTCTTAGACGAAAACATTTCTGGTGTCTCCAACCTAGTAATAATAGTTCTTGGAGTTAGAGGAAGGGTACATATTAGGGACCTTATTGGGAACCAATTCAGATTTAAGATATGAATAGGATATCTACTTTCTTATGGCAAGATCCTTGGCATCCCAGAGGTATCCTGATGAATCTCTCAACTCCTAGATTGATTAATGTTCGGAATTACCTATGAGTGCAAAAGTTTATGATGTTATCAGAAACAATGTGTGGACCTAGTAGGAGGCCACAATTGAGACCATACGCACCCTGGAGCCTTTGTCATACCAACCAAAATGCTCTCGACCTGACAGACTGAAATGGCTAGCTAGCTCCTTTAGCATATACACAAATGTTCAGCATACACGGTTTTGAGACCTCTCAATTCTCATGTTGCTTGGCATAAATTAGTCTTTATCAAAGAACTAGCCCAAGTACTCTTTCATCTTGTGGCTAGCTTATCTAAATAAGTTGCAAATGAGGGATAAACTCCTCTTCTCTTATATCCCAAATCACTGCTCCTTGTGTTTCTTGGATAATGAGTCTGTTAATCATCTATTTTTTTGAGTGTTTTTACTCAAAAATAGTGTGGATACATTGTCTAAATCATTTTCAGATCCACTTGCCTAACCTGATAAATCTTCAAGCCATTCTTAATTGGTTTAACCATCCTCCAAACTACAGAAATATTGATCTCAACCTTTTTATCATTCTTTCCTCTGTTATTGTTTATAATCTTTGGTATGAAAGAAATCACCAAACCTTTAAAGATACAATCTTGGAAGTTGGGAGCATTAATACCAGAGTGGTTTTTCAAGTTATGGAACATCTCAGCTCAAACATTGAGGGAAGATAGTTGTTGGTGTGGATTGTCTTTTTTTTTTAATCTAATGTTTTGTTTTGTAGGTTGAATCTAGTTCAGGACAGTTAGGAGGTCAAAAGAGGAGATCAGTTTCTCCTACTCCTCCTCGGTATTTTAACGCAACGGAGATCCTATCTTTCAGCAAAATAGGAGAGTCCAGTTAAGAAGTTTTAGCCTATGAAGTCTTTATCATGATATTTTCTGGTTTTGGTTGCTGAACTGCTTTACTAGTTCAGTTTGTAAATGTGTGTGTGTCTGGTTAATGTTGTAACCTTTCGGGATTTTCCAAAGATGTCCTTGGGTGGAAGGTATTAATAGGTCTTGATTGTAGTTTTCTGCTTCTTTGTATAGGTTTAGTGTCCTACTATTATTCCTTAAGGAAGTAGTCAATGTAGAGGTTGCATGCTTCTCTTTGGTCTGTTGGTTCTTTTGATTTTGGCACGAGACTTGCTCCTTTGGGCAGTCTCTAGTTATTGTACATAACTCTTTTCGGTTGATTTATCATAATTACTGATATACCAAAAAAAATAACTTAATTAGTTTATAAAGTTAATTTAAATATAGCTACTTTAATATTAATAACTAAATGAATTTATGTTTTTGTTTGAAAAAATACAAATCAAAATTAAGAAACCAAAATAAAAAATCACAATATAACAAATAAAAATGAAACTAAAGGGTAAGAATCACTACACACATAAACTAAGGCTGAAATACGTATGCTCCTATTTTTTTGTCAACCAATCGTGTGCTTTGCAGAGAACATATCTCAGCCACTGTGGCACTTATTTGGTTTAACTTTTCTTCTGTTAGTGTTAGTGGTTATGCTTTTTGTTGTCTCCCCGCGTCTTCTGTCCTAGCCGCCACTACTTATGGCATCAGCTAAACCATAGTGCAGAGAACATGTAAAGCTTCTGTACATTTGGTCTCTGGGAAAGACTATAATTTAGTGAAATACTTTTGCAGATGCGTAGAACTCACTCTCAATGAATTGCGGTCTTAAATCTTCTTGACACATAAAATCCAAGGGAAATGAAACAAGATGACCCTTTACTGATTTCAGTCTCCCCATGGGGTCTATCTTCTTAGCTTCTCCACCTTCATCAGTTATTAACTTATTCGGCGCAATTCCTAAATCAATGGTGGTATGACCAAGTTTCTCCTTCCAAGAGTGTATGCTTTGTCGGAGAGCATATCTGCTTGGTGGCAACAGAAGAGAATGCGTCTTAGAGAGTTTCAAATGAAGAAGAATATAAAATCTTCATGTTTCGACTCTACCTCGAGTGTATAAGATCATTGGGAAGACAAGCGAAAACGTCATGATAAATCATTGAATTTTCCTGACAGGTATTTTAGCAAAGAGTTATTAGCTCTCCAGAAAGAAAGAAAACGTGCAAAGCCAAATATACAACACATTTTCAACAGATCTAGATATATTCATTGTCAAGAGCTTAGCAGTAAGCAAGGTTACTGTTAGGAAAGATCCTCTATTTTGTTAGGAAAGGGATGGTACTTGAAGGCATGAATAAGTTGAAAACATCAAGCCAGTGGAAAATAACAAGAATACTTTTCAACATCTCACCTTAGCAGTTGCCAACCATAAATCTGTATAAGTTGTCTCCACAACAGGATCTTTGATTCGATCAACCTGGATTCAAGTATTGTCAGTCATTGATTGGAAATTTGTATACAAGCAATAAGGAATAGAAACTTTGATATCTGGTTAGCTATTTCATAAACAAAGCCCCAACATTAGTACCTTTATTTAGACCTATTTCTGTATGAAAGAACAATGAATTTATTCATATCGATCAACTTAGTTTTTACAAACCTCTCCTGCTTTTAGACCAAGATGCTCTGACCACAGTGCTTCTCGCAGGCTAAATGTAAATTTTCCAGCTTTCCAGGGTTCTCCATTCATAGATGAGTCAATAAACTCCTTATCTTCAATAACTACTCCAATCTGAACCAAGAAGTATAATTGGTACAATGAAACATCATGACTCAAATGAATACTTCATCTTCTAGGAATATTTCAACTCACAATCTGATGCAACATGATAAAACTAAGAAGGTAAGCACGAGGATAATAAAATGTAATAGTAGTACCTCCGAATCTCTGGAACCAAGCAAACTCCTGTCGTTGATATTAGATGATCCAATTATGGCAATACGATCATCTACAATTATAACCTTGCTATGCACATAAACCTGAAAGTTAAATCCCAAATTTCAACCACTTGCAACAAAATAAAAATAAGTGCAATTGCTCAATCAAGTAAGAAGAAAGTAGATAACAGCCCTCATGATTCCAAGAATATGTTTTCTTTTTGGAAATTGAAAGAATAATATTAGAATTCCAAAAATATGTTGCTTAACTATAAAAGAGAAATAGCTTGGTTATCAGGGGAATTATACCAGTTAACATACTCCGATCTTGGAAGAAAATAAAGTACAAGTCTGGTTGATGACTAGGCAGACCTCAAGTATTGGATGCTGATGCGAGGGGAGCTGAGAGGTTCATAAACGAGTTCACTGTTATGGATTACACTTCACTTTAAATCTTTTCTTTGGGGTTATATGTTTTTTCTACCATGTTAAAGCTTTTCTTTGGAGGATGGGTTGAGGACTTGTGAAAACCTTAACATCTGGAGGATCATGCAAGAAGAGCTGAGAGATTCATATACGATCGAGTTCACTATGAGAAGACTATGGGGTAACTGGTGCAGATTAATTATGAAACAAATAATTATATGATCTCAGTCGTAGAACACTTTTTGTGTGAAAATAGGCAGAAACCATAAATGAACTGATTGGGTACCTGACTTGTTGCTACAGGACCACCCTCAAAAAGCCTACCGTGTGTCCTCAGGCCATAAAAGGAAATGTAGTCTTGTGTTTTGGGGCCAAACAATGCGTTGAGATTATACAGTATCGAAGTCTTTTCTCTAGAAATGGTCCGATACTGCCAATGCATAATGGCTCTTACAGTTGCTGCCCCACCATCATCAACACCTCCCTGGGATAACAAAATTTAGAGAAGCTACGTAAACTTTGTTTAGATGTGGAATTTTAGAATCAAAACCAAGAGATGAACCTGGAAGCCTGGTAACAGTGGTATAACAACTACAACTCGAAAGCATTTCTGTTCTTTACGGGCAAGCAAGATGCGCCTGTACAATGCTTCCAAGACACGGTTCTGTATAACCTCATCTTCATAAAGACCTGATATAAAAAACTGATTCTGAAACAAGTAGCCAATTAAGTGGAAGTATTAGCTAGAATATTATCCTTCTATTATGGAACAGGTATAAATTAATCTTTTAGATTAGACAGACACGTTGGCATCTCAAGGGATCATGAATAACCAATTCAACATTTACATAGGTTGAAATTTGATACATATCAACAAGAGAAATAGAAAAGATGATGAATTTTTCTTCATGGAGTTACCTCTATATATACAAAATGTTCTGCTTTCTCAATGAGAGAACAGTAAGCGTTATGAATGCTTTCCTCTGGTTGATTCACACCGGCAGACCATTGACTGACACTTCTGATAACCTACGGATCACGTTTCACAAAGTCGAAGATAAGAGATAAAAGGTTAGTTGGTCAGCATTCATCTTACCCTGATCATTCTATGATTGGCATGATATGCTAAGCCAGTTGCATCGATTATGCTACCAAATTGTGAAGGAAAGACGCTATTATGTAGAGAAGTAGGATCCTAATTAAACTAAACAAAACAGATGTAATGCTAAGGAATAGGAAAAATTTTGGGTCATTCATGGAGCCATGTCGGTAGAATTTGTAAGGCATATCTGACCTGACAATGACATGAAACACGTGGCCCAACTTGCCCATATTCCTCTGCAAAACCAGCATGGTCATCTTTCTCTGACGCTTCTGACCAGTCATCTGACTGCATATTACTTGCAATATCCACAGAATCAAGTTCATCATTAGAGTCTTTTGCTGGTGTACTTGGAACCAAAATATGAAGCTTCGGACTGACAAACGAAAATCTTCCGGGGAGCCCTGTTGGCTGATTAAGAAGATTATTGTCCGTTAACTTGTTATATACACTTTGAGCAACAGGTGTGTCAGCTTCATGAGGCAAAAGGAGTGGTATATCTTGCATTGGGGACAGTGAAGAGAAAAAATCTTGTCTGCTAATGCCTTGCTTGTTTTCTTCATCGTTCTCGCTTTTTTCAATGTCTATTTCTCTACTTCTTCCCAGATAATGAGGGAGCACCATATGATGGTGAGGCATGAGCAATGGAATTGTTTTCTCACCGGGGGCTTTGCTCAGCTGAAAAAAGCACTCAGTCACATCAGAATCAAATGGGTTGAAAGATGTGAGCAGAGAAGAGACAGGTTGAAGATCAACCTTCGCATGGTTCCAGCGTTGAACAAAATGCCTTGCAATATCACTACAAGGGGGACCCCAGAGAGCACAATGGACATCATGCCATGGCATTCGCGGATATTTTCTACGATCCAATTCGTCTTCCATTGCATCTTCCCACGAATTTGGTTCAGATTCTCTAGCCATAACAAAAATGTCAACGTTTTACACCAGAAATGCACGTAAGATCTTCACACTTCTTAGGAAGTCATTGGCAATGGAATGCATCAATTTTGAACTTTCTGCCATTGCTTCACATCGTAACAGAAGCAGTAACTGAGCATATATTGACCGTTTCAAATCGCTTTATCTGATAAATGAAGAAAATACCTCGGGTTATAGTAATCTTTCCCTGGCCAAACGTTGGGAGGGCA
The DNA here is from genome assembly GCA_026284645.1 of Erythroxylum acuminatum. NCBI lineage: Eukaryota > Viridiplantae > Streptophyta > Magnoliopsida > Malpighiales > Erythroxylaceae > Erythroxylum > Erythroxylum acuminatum. The sequence goes on from JANKOD010000007.1 coordinate 4,440,968, forward strand.
ATCTCCAATTATGTGTTCAATCGTATCAAAACGACCAAAGCATAAATCTAATCCTCCGATAAAGCAAATCTGATGGTCAACTATCACAACCTTCTCATGATGTGACCTGAAAATAAAGGATGGGCTACATCAGCAAAATTTATGGCCTAACAATGAACAGTGCATAAGAGAAAATTGATGTCCAACTTAACACATACCATAAATATATTCCTGTCGAAAGATGGTTCGGATAACGCAATACCCTTATATTCTCATGAATGTTCTGAAGTATTTTTTTGCCGTACATACTGTTAATTTTCAAAGCAACGGAAACCTCTTTGTAAAGAAGAATGTAAATCTGCAAAGTCATGGAATGAGAACTTATAGCTGGTAAATCAGAACCCAGATAGGAGTCAAAGAATGCTTTCAAAACGGAACACTCAAAGATTGGTGCATATTATCAAGAGATCTGCACATCATAACAAGTTGACAAATAAGAGTGACGAAAGTTAATAAACCATATGCACCTGGACACCTTGTTTAGCTTTAGCTTCTAGCAAATTATCAAGCCGGGAAATGGAATGATCTCTGAAAGGGCGTCTTAGGTAAAGTTCAGGGCAAAGCCACCAACCGGTAATAAATATCTGAAGTGTAGGAATTTAAAGGGTGAGTATTACAAGAATAACTATACTCTCGCTGAAATGGCTTGCTCTAAGGTAGAAATGAACCTCTGATTTTGCATCCTCTATTGCAGAAGCAATTGCATCAAAAGCTGCTAGCCCATCTACGAACCACTGAGCTTGACTCCCATCTTCTGTTAAACCCCTTTGAGGGGCGAAGGAGCCAAACTGGTGAGGATGACACCAACCCTCAGGAGGCCTTAACGCAGCATCATTTATGGAAGCAACCCATTCTTTCACTTTACCACAACTTGAGGTTCTTACTTCTATGTTCCGACATCCAGATAAAATCTGTTGCCAGTTTACATGTTGATAACTCTCATTCAGGCAGTGGAGCCAAAATTAATATTCAATACGTCATTCATATAATAAGGTACCTGACCTCAAAAGAATAATGCAAGAAGCTGTGCTCTTTCAACTGGTTTGCTAAACATATTTTGGGCGCTTTACTGCCATTTGATGTTGGTAAGACATCAAAGAATATAACATCTAAGGGTTTGGTCTCAAAAGGATCTTCGAGCAAGGCCAAGAACCCAGGTTTAAGAACAGCCCACACCTTGACGATTGAAAATATTGTGAAAGTTTGATTTACACAATTACACATTAATTTAGAACTACCTACAATTCTGTGCAAAAGAATTAACTCATAAGAAGTACAAATGCACATACTTGGGTGCTTCCAAAAATACTAATCAGAATTTGAATAAACAAATATCCTGACCAGAAGGTCAACTAGAGACATGTCCAACGAAGCATTAGGAACTTATTTGATAGCATAAATGCATATAAAATGAGTGTCCAGTAGATGTAATTGTATTGAATTCAGAAATCAAACATGTAACTACCTTTTCCCAATTGTTAATGCAGAAACCAAACCACTGGCATGGAAAACAACCTACGCTATCATCTTGCCTGGAGACTTTCGATAGATGCTTCACCATTATGTAGCCCTCCTTCATCTTTGGACCATATTCTCTTGAGAAAGACAACTTAGAGACCTCCAAGAATTTGCACACCTGTATTCCAATATCAGATAGTTATCATAAGGATAAAAACATAAGCAGTAAGGAATCTTTTGTACAAAACTCTCTGAGTAATTTCTATATAAGACGATTTGCAGCATCTCATAAACAATTGAATCCTAGATATGAATTGTCATCTATATAAGAAACTCGCTGCACCTGTTCATAAACACCTGAGATTACTCAACACAAAAACTTAAACAATTATAGGAACTACCAATTATTAATGTAATTGAAATTTCTCTGCTCACCTCTCGAGAATTTACAATATCCAGATTTCCTAGGAAATGATTCAAGTAATTCTGCATTGCGACTTTTGACCTCTCTGAAATGGCCTGTTGGCCTCCTAGTGATGGACGAAGAATCGGTAGAGCAGCCTTGGTAGGAATATCTCTGGAAAGCAGAACTCTTCCTTAGAGCTAAAATTAGAGTAATAAATTGCTTTTGAACTTTTACAAGGAACCTAATAGGGTTTAATTCTGAATCATATGCCTTCACCTGTTCCTAACACTATCTTCTTGATTTACAGGAAGAGCACCGTCATCAGGTTCATCACCATCTTGCACCACTGGCAAATGATCAACTATTCCTAGACTATGGAGCCATTCTCTAACCTTTCAATGACAAGTAATACAGAAATCAGAAAGTAAAAAAACCAGTCAACCAATCATGTTTACAACTTGAAAGATTACCAACAACATGAATTAAGTGAAGCTGAGGAAACAAAGAGGCACATATATGTTATAAAGTAGGAAATGCATCTTGCATTCTGGAATACCTGCTCTTGTTTCTCATGCAATTCCTCTATAATTGCTCTTCTTTTCAAAGCAAAGTGTAAATACAGAACTTGGGAAGCTTTCTTGTTTAAGAGCCACTTGAACTGTTAAATTGGAAAAAAAAAAGTCACTATTCACAAAGTATTAGAAATTTTTAAAGGGAAACAGAGAGCTTTAAATAGATATATAACAGCTGATGTCTGAGACAGGGAATTCTTCATCTCCCTTGAACAAGGATGATCGTTGTACACAAATACTTGGAACAAGTATGATCGTTGTACACCCTCGGAAAATGTAACAGAACAATCACCTTAATTTTCAAGAAGGAAAAAACAGACAGAACAAATTCAAGTGCATTGATTGTTCACCTGAAGTTTTCTTCTTCTTATCATGTTCTGTTTCTATCTTCCTTTCAACATATGTTTATTAATCACTCTCTATACAGAAATAGGACGATGTATGGTAATTTTTACCTGTTTGTATTGCAACTCAATGGTGTAAGAGAGAAGAATGGGGCTAATATCTCCGGTATCTGGTCTTGAAACCGAAACAACGTAGGCTTGTGGCAACTCATCGAAAATCCAATCAGGTTCTGGGAAATGCCTGAAGGAGTGGGATTGGTGCAGAAACAAAGAGTCTGAATGCGTGGTGGCCTCGATGAGTGGCTCCATTGCTGTTGACATCCTTCCCAAAAATCCCAATATACTCAACGGAAAGCCGTGTTGGCATGTCCTTTTACGTCCACTAGAAGGTGGTGGTGTTGGTAGTTGTGTCAACAAACAAAAACAAGCAGTGAGAGGAGGGAAGACAAGTTATTTCATTAGTGACGATTGGTGTGTTTAGTTATCGTGCTTACCCGTTTTTTGAGGTTAGAGTAACGGTAAAGAGAAGAAAGGTGGCGTTTTAGGACGGTAACTAGGATAGCAATTAGCATGGGATTTGGCTGTAACATGTCGCATCCGAACGGTTTTACTACTTGACATGGAAGAGTAGGTGATTTCAGAGGATGATCCTTTTGTTTAACAGAATATTTCCAATTTCCCCACGTTTGTGTTCTTGAAAGAGATCAGAATATCCATCTCTTCAGAATATCCCGTCTTTTGTGCTTTTACAAATAAGAATATGCTAAAGGAGACGACGGCCTTCACTGACACTTTGGTTAATTTAACACTCAATATTAAAAGCATCTGACTTTTAATCTTGCAAGTTGATGATTCCTTATTCCACCAAAATACTCCAAACTTCCAACCAAATATAATACAGAGTACAAGATTTTTGTCGTGCACGGCTACACCTACGTCATCTGGCTGTTCAGAAATATACTCCTCGCAAGTCTTCTTCAATCTTGCCTTATTTGTATGCCTACCTATTTATTGTTTCTTACATTTCACAGGGTTCAGTTTGATGATAAAACACAAAGTGCAAGTATTTCTTTCGCTTTCTGAGGATGACGAAGCTTGGCATAAGCTTATAGTGCAGAGGCATTTAAGAGAGCAGGCAGAAGTAGTGTTTTGTCGCTTTAGACAACGAATTAAGCCAGTTGAGAGCCAAAAAGACCTAGAAAGCGATTGGCATCCACTAGTAGGCAGAAAAGAATATGCTTGAAAATTCAAGAAAGGGTTCTCCGATCACAGTTCACGGTTGAGCTTGGCAAAATTAGTCAAGCCCGACCGGCCAAGCCAAACCTGAGTTGTCCAGGCTTTGGATTGGGTTTAGATTTTGGGCTGAGGTTAGAAACTTAAAAGCATAAAGTGAAATGACATCGTTTTTAATTTTAAAAATAAAAATACATATTTAATCAAACTTGATTGAGCTCGATCGAGCTTTGGTTTTACACAGGCTCAAGCACCTTTTTAGTTCCCCTAAATTGTCTTCGATACAAGTCTTTTCTACCATAACATCGCCTTGGGAAATCACATCTCAAACAAAATAATATGCAATGTCAATGTGCTTTCTATTCAATCATTGCAAGATTTCAACTACCCTATAGGGCATTTCTAAGAAATTGGAGGTCGATTCTAGGAGATTTTGAAGATTTGTTGGAGAAGGTTTGACTTTTCCTCATTTAGCAAGAAGATAAAATGGAGATTTAGAATTATGAATTTGTTACTTCCTATTCATCCTTTTTTTTTTGTTTATCTTTGATTTTGTTTTCTATCATGTGTAACTAAATTTTTTTAGTGTCTAGATAAGATGAACCCTATATTTATGCCTTAATGTTTTGATACTTTTATTTAATGCAAATTTTTTGATTGATCTATTGTGATTCATTTATGTGTTTCGTATATGTACTAATAGATCCACAATATTAGATCATAATTTGATTTCATAACATAGAGATTGAGAAATCCTTATATGAATAAATATACCATAATTGGAAAGAGTTGACTTCAACCCTAGAGATAGAATGTCATAAATCCTCCGGATTAGGGTTAAACCTAATAAAGGAATTCACAATTTAGTAAAGCAATCTTATAAACTTTAACCTGAGTAATTCGGTTGATGATCTTGGGATTATTTGTTATTAGATTTGAGAGAGATTTTAGCATACCATAGGTTTTTTCACGATCCAATAGTCAATAAAACAATTGCATGATAAAAGATCAACTAGTTAAGGGTTTTTAGGGGGATTTGAAACCTAGACATTAATTCTCGTTATAGGTAATTTCCTAAGTGATTTCTTATTTCTCTATTCAATATTGCTACCTATTTTATTTTATTTGTTTAAGTTTTATTTTCTTTAATTAAAAATCAAAACCAAACTCGTATACTAGATAATAGTACAATAGTAACTACTAGTATTCATCTTTTTTGTGGGATCGACTCATACTTGCAGATACTAGCTACAACTACGCTATACACTTGTGGTTAATTCGTAATTAAGACATATAGGGAAAGACAATCAAGTTTTAGACGCCATTGTTGGGGGCATTAATGTTGCAATAACCTTAGTTTTGTTAATCTAGTCATTACTTTAGTGTCTTTTATTTTGCTTTATTCTTGTTTTTGTTTTACGTTATTTTATTTGTTTAGTTTGTTTAGTTTTAGAATTAGATTCCTGGTCAGTTTATGATTTGAAGAACATCTAAGGGCTTAATAGAAATGGATCCTGAAATAGAGAGGACAACGCAGAGGAATCTTTGTAGGAACAATCTGTAAGAGTTTGAACTAGACTGTCAGATAGAAGGCTTGGAAGCTCACGTGGACATGGAAGAATCTTATAACATGAGAAACCAAACACGTACGATGTTCGACTACGCTAGGCCAAACCTAACTGGTGTGGAGTCCAACGTAGTGAGAATAACTATTTAAGTGAATAATTTTGAGTTCAAGTCGAGCATCATCCAGATATTGCAACAGTCAATCTAATTTGATGGACTTCAGGATATAGACCCCTATGTTCATATCTCCAACTTTTTGAAATCTCTAATACTTTTAAAATCAATGGAGCAAATGATGACGTCCATTCTCCCTAAGAGGAAAGGCTAAACGGTGGCTAAATTCTATGCCACGTTTGTCACTTACTACAGGGGATGAAATGGTGGAGAATTTTTTACTAAAGTACTTTCCCCTTGCAACGACTGCGAAGTTGAGGAATGAAATCTTGTTATAGTCCCAAGCTGAAGGTGAATCACTATACGACATATAGGAGAGATTCAAGGAGATGCTCAGACGATGCCCTTATCATGGGCTACCACTTTGGATGCAAATCTAAACTTTCTATGATGGGATAAGTCAAAGTACGAGGCAGTTGATAGATGCAACAATTGAAGGAATGTCGAATAATAAAACACATGAAGTGGCCCAAGAGTTGATAAAAGACATGGCCATGGATAACTACCATTGGTGCTCAACTAGAGCAAGAATTACTAGGCCAATGGGAGTTTACGAGGTAGATGCGGTGACGCAGTTGGTAAGTCAAGTGGAGGCCATAAGAAAGAAGATAGATAGACTAACTACGACTCCACAAGGAAGGGAAATGCAATGTGAAGTGTTCAAGCTTGATGACTAAGGACAAAAAGGTCAATAACTTCAGCCCAAACATGTGGATTATTTGGGGAACACTTTAAGGCCCCAAAATAATCCTTATAGTAATAACTACAATCCTGATTGGAGGAATCACCCTAATTTTTTTGACAGGTAATCAAGGATAATAATGAAATAACCCTCCACTTGGATTCCAACTACAAGCATCACAGTTAAAGAAACTTAGTATGGATAAGTTGATTATGGTATTCATTCAAGAATCCAGGACAAAGCATCAACAAACGGACGCATCTATAGGAACATTGGAGGTTAGAATTGACCAATTAGCAAAGGCAGTGGTGGAAAAATCGAAGGGGAGTTTATCGAGCATAACAGAGACAATTCCCATGGAGAGAATAATGGTAATCACCAAGACCACTGAGAAGAGGCTTTAAGAAGAAGAGAAGGAAGTGATTACTTAGAGTCACCTGAAAGTTGAATGTTGATTTTATCTAAAGAGAGTCAAAGAGTATCAACCTCCACTTCCATATCCTATCGGAGCAAAGAGGAAATCATTAGAGGTAGAGTTAGATAAGTTCCCTGATCTTTTAGAACAGTTGAAGAAGGAATTGTCCCTTGTTAAACCTCTTTTGTAGAAACCAAAGAGTACATAATCATTGAAAGAGATAACACTAAACAAGGAGGACTCAAAGAAGTTAGAGACTGAAGCGTAAATGAGAAGATCTCTAACAAAAACAACAAAATAGCAGAAAAGCAAACTGACCTAAGGAATCTCTATATTCCTTGTATTGTTGTTAGTTTAAAGGTGGATAAGGCTTTAGCAGACTTAGGGGCTAGCATAAATATGATTCCTTACATTTGTGAAAATGAGAATGGAAGAACTTAAACTGATAAGGATATATGTTGGAATGGTTGATAGATCATTAAAACATCCTAGGGGAATAATAGAAGATGTACCTATTAAGGTTGATAAGTTCACATTCCCGATTGACTTTATCATTTTGGACATAGAAGAAGATTCATAAATATCCTGTGTCCTTAGATGGCAATTCCTAGCAACTATTTAGTCACTTATAGATGTCTACAGAGGCAAGTTAACTTTAAAAGTAGTGGATGGAGAGGATACATTTATAATCTCTAATGTCAAAAGTAATTCTCTTAAATTTTTAGATGCTATCAAGGCTAAAGAGTCATGTCAAGTTGTTTTCCAAGAAGAGTGGTGAAAAGCATTAGAAGGTAGCCCACCTAAAGGTTATAAAAACTACAGTAAGGCTACAACACAATTCATATAAGCCACTGTGAGTGATAAAGGTACACCAAGCTAACGATAGTAAATAAGCGATACATGGGAGGCAATCCATGAGTTAGTTTTAGTTTTATTTCCATTTAGATATTACCTTGTTTTTGCTTTCATGTTAGTATAGGTCTTAATTAACTAAATTTTGTTTAAAGTGTTTTAGGATAGAAAAAATTAAGTATCTTTAGGAGAAATTGGGTATAATTGTGAATTTAGGGGAATGTATGTTATAGGTCATATTGCTAAAGTGTGAAATTTTCACGATTGAGCATTAAGTTTAAAGTTGCACATGTTTAAAGTCACCAGTAGTTTGTTTTGCAATCAACAAGTTTTGACGTTGTTGCCAAAGATTGTTTGTTTAACATCTTGTTTAGTTTGGGTTACTTTGATTTAAGAGTTTTTTTATACTTTTCCTTATGTATTTGTAGGTGCATGAACGCAAGGAGCACGGGAAGGTCTATTGAATTTAGTGACGAAGAGTTATCATATTTCATAAGGCACGAACGAGAGTTGAGAAAAGTGAAGCGCCAAGACAATATACAAAGAAATATGGCAGAAGAAGGAGAGAAAAAAGGAGCTGAGAGGACATTGATGGACTTTATGAGGCCAGGTTTCAGTCTTCAAGGAGTTGCAAGGCCAGCAATTTAAACTAATAATTTCGAGATCAAGCCGACACTCCTTATTATACTTCAAAGTAGTGTGTAATTTTATGGGTTTTCCAATGAAGATACCAACGCCCATCTTGCAAATTTTTTGGAGATCTGTGACAGCTTCAGGTTTAATGGGATGTCTAACAATGCCGTTAGGTTGCAATTGTTTTCTTTCACTTTGAGAGATCGGGCATTGTATAACTCACTCAGTTCAGGGCAGATCACTACTTAGGAATAGCAAGCCCAAGCATCCCCTGCTAAATACTTCCCCTTGACCAAGGCAACAAGAATCATAAAGGAAATCATAAATTTTCAACAAAGTGATGGGAAGTCTTTATATGAAGCTTGGGAGGGGTTTAAAGAATTACAGAGAAGTTGCCCCTATCACAACCTTCTGAGGGAGTTCCTTTTACAAACATTCTACATTGGTGTAAATCAGAGTACAAGAGGATCCATTGATGCAGTTGCTAGGGGATCTGTGATGAGAAAAACTGTTGATGCATCTCATGATCTTTTGGAAGAGTTAGCGAGCAATAGTTGTATGTGGTCAAGTGAGAGGAGTAGACAGGGGCAAAAGGAGCAAAAAGATATGATCCCAATTGACTCCGTTACAACTTTATAGGCACAAATCACAACCCTCACCAAGAAGTTGAGCAACATACAAGGTGCATCTTCATCTACAGCCAAAGCTATGCAATCACAGTGTGAGTTATATGGACAAGACAACCATTGCACAACATAATGCTTCTTGTTGAGAGCTAGTAGAAAAGAACAGGTAAATTACTTGGGCCAACCATAGCGAGGTAACAATCCGTACTCTAATACTTATAATCCGTTATCATAAATATATGGTATGAGATACTTAAATGATTGGCTTAATGAAAGTAGGATATTATTGGTTTATACCCTACAACCAATCGATTAGTTATAGTTTAGTGATAAAATAATTTTAAGGAATTCCTTATCTTATACATATTCAAATGTATATAATAAATTTCATGAGATAAATATACATTGCCACTAAAATTATAATGAGAATATAATTATGAGATTCATATCGTATTTTATGTATTATCCCTAAATTTTTTCTAGTCATTATTCTATTAAGATTAGACATTAATAGAGTGTAAAAAGACTAACAAACATTATATTTCTCTTTATAAAGGAAGTAGTTGATCTCGTAGACTAAAGTATGGAGATACTTAAACAAACGTGTGACTGTATGTTAAAGAACAAGTTCACTAAATTGAACTCATATGAGAAATCCATTTGGACATTAATTATATGTCTACAAAAATTCTCATTGTGATGATTATATAAGTGATCATTTGATTTGAAATCTCTAAGGTATCTCGTATAAGGATTATTATGTTTTGATACTACTTATGACTTATTCTAATCAAGGGTAACTCAGTCAGTAGTCATTGGATATAACATGAACTATATGGAGGTAGTTGAGTGATCGATGTAGAATTTATCACCTTAATATTTTGTTGTTATTGTTTAATATTGATTCGAAAAGTCCTTAGCCAATATTAAATGAAAATTTGTAAAATAATTTATAAATGTCATTAATTAGATCGATTACTTATGATGAAGAACTAACATAATTAGACTCAAATAAAGTAGACATTATATCCATATTCTATGTCTAATTGAAACATTGTATGATAAAATGATTAAATTATATGAAAAATTATGCACAAAAAATTTAGTCAACACCACTTTGATATTCTTAAATATTTGAATGTTCACGATGCGTTGCCAGACTTCAATCTTAATTTATGGATATAAATTGTTTAATTAGAGAATTAAAAAATTAAAAAGATTGGAGATTTTAATTTGTCTAATCCTAAAGATGATTTAGAGTTATAATTTGTATCCATTGACAACATATTTGATAATCTAATGAGTCACACAAAAAGAATAAATTGAAGAGAAAAAAGATGTTTTAATCAAGTTGGACTTGATTGTAAAGTTTGAGAAACTTTATGATTAAATATAATATATATAATAAATGAGAATCAATAAGAGATATTAAATTTTATTTGGTCATAATTAGTATTTTATTATCATTAATTGTAATTCTAATTAAATTTTAAGTTTAGTTAAATTACTAAAATATCTAAAATCTATTATTAGTAGGTTTAGGTTTTAAGGGAGCTAACATTTATTACCTAACCTTTTCTACAATTTTTGCAGAGTTATTTCAACATGTTTTGTAGATATCGTTAGATGTTAGACACTTGAAACTACGATAGATGAGATGGGTCAATTTCAAAAATAGTTTAAAGAAAATCAAAAGAAAAAGATAAGTTTTAGACCAAAGTACGAATTATGATTTATACTTTATTATGCTTTATATGTTAATTATATTATAAAATTTAAGTGATTTTAACTTTTTAAAATTATATAAAAATGTTTCATAATTATTTGGCTCCAAGTAATATCATAACTCATCCCATTTTCCTAATTTCCTAATAAAATAGAGAGCCAAGTGTCACTGAATTACTCTCGTGGATCAAAGAACAATTGCTAATGGCCCAAATTCATACCCTTTGTGGATCAAAGAACAATTGCTAATTGCCTTTAAAGATTGCTCTCGTGACCAAAGTATAAGACAAAATCTCATCTGTACTTTTTGTCTGTTTGTGTATTTGTTTATGATATAACCTGTGCTCACTTGTGTATTTATTGACCATCTAATTTAGTATATTCTTTCTTTAGTTTCTAAAAAAATTATTAAGTCTTGTAATCTATTACTGAATGATCTTATCGTTACTTTTATATTATGTAATTTCTATATTTGTATTCATCACTCTAATTAAAAAAGAATATTCAAAACAGTAGTAGACAATATGGGTCAATTATGGAAGTGGTGAGCTTAAGATAAGTACTTCTGTGTTCATCGTGTGCTAATTCAAGGTCTCTAGGCCTCTGAGCAGAACCATGTTTTAACGCGTCACTGGTTTGGGATATGGATAAGAAAGCATCTCGTTAAAGTTGCCCTGAACGCAGCTGTATTGGGTACACCAAATTTGACTTCTACCCAAGTTTTCATGTCGTCATTAATATTTCAAGGCATTCCAGCCTTGTTCTTCTAAAACATCGACATCTCGGTTGCCTAAACGACCCACCGATCCCACAAAGCTATCTATCTTCCTGGTTTAAGTGAAAGGAGAAATAGACGAGACACAAGTCAATGTATACATGATCTTGGTTGATCGTCACCTTTTGTCACAAGAAGAGAAGAGGTACGGAGTTCTCTTGCATTTATTAAATTCATGCTACTTTCTTATCTTTTAATCAATTGATTATTATTATTTTTTTGGTAAATAATTGATTATTATTATTGTTGAAACGGAAAGTCAAAAAAGACTTTCATAAGCCCTTTACTTTATTATTTTAAGTTGTATTTACATATCAACTTATTATAATTAAGTTATGTTATGAACAACGTTGACAATACAAAAATATAGATTAAATTATATGTTTTATTCGTAGTTGACGATGCTCAACATAATCTGGATTATTATGTATTGGCCTATTGACAGCAATTAGAAGGCTTATAAGGCAGACAATAAGAGAGCCGTTGGAAACACCCCTAACTCATCAAGAATTGGACGAAGGATATTAATCATTGTTTCAAAGATCGGACGGAACATCAAACCGATCAAATAAAATATTTAAGGTTTAAATATTTAACTGTTATAAAATCAATATATAATAAATAAAAAGGATAAAATTTAAATTAATCAACTTTTCGATTCAATTCAGTTTATTTTAATATATAATAACTATAACATTGTACATTCCCAAAACCAACTCAAACTGTAAATTAAGCAAATTTGGAGAATTTCCCTCAGGCTCTTG